>JBCFXI010000784.1:0-107978 GCA_038496175.1 Ampulex compressa
TATATTCTTGCCTAAACGACAGCGGATCGCGTATCTAACAATCGTTAGAACGCCGGGAAACTTGTCGCATACGACTTTTACGACTGCAGTTCGCGTAGGTAAATTCGCGCTCACACCAGGGAAGGGCTCGCGGCCGATATTATTGATTCAAACTGAGCATAAGCGAGTTATACCTATCCCCTGCACATAATAACTTTCTTGAATAAACATATTTATCGGATTAAGATTGCGTAATTCCATCAATTCCCTAAGTCACCGCTCTCCTGTCCTCGGAGGCTCGAATATCTCCACCGATCGAGAAACGGGAAACCTAACGGTTACAATATTCTCATTTAAATCCATTATCTTATATTGAAACGAGCGCTATTTTTTGTTTATATTGTTTATACGTATTGTCATTTAATAACAAAGCAGGCATTATGCGTTCTTTCTTTTACCGTTTAAAATTATTAAGGCAGTAAATAAGACTTGACATCGACACTTATAAGCAGTTTAAATTTATACTTTTCCTGGAATAATCGCCCAATTATTAGATTAGCAAAAAAGTAATTTAGATTTGCACCAGTAGAGAGCGTTATGTTTGTTTCGTTATCCTTTTGTCAATTTTAGAGTTTTTCTTTTTGAGATTTGGCAGTTAATATGTTTAGGTTACTGTAGTAAGAAATTCCGTGTTATTTTGTTTACAACTGTTAGTTTACGGTCAATTTTAATATAGGATGCAAAAAAAAAATAACTCTGCGAGAGATTACAAAATGGTTAAATGTATCACGCGCAACAATTGAGAATCACATAACATATCTTGAACTTCTTAGGAAGCTCGATTTAAGTTCCGCATTAATTCACAAAACGTCACTTCACACAACGAATCGATATGTGCGATACGCATTTCAAACGTAATGCAATGGAATCTTTTCTGAGAGGAATTATCACTGGCGATGAAATATAGATCGTTTACGATAACGGTAATCGAAAAAGAGCATGACCTAAGTATAATGTATGAGCACAACCATATCGAAAGCTGAATCGCATCAAAGATCATGCTGTCAATTTTGTGGAATTTCAAAGGTGTTTTGTATTTTGATCCGCTTTCAAGCAACCGGACAATCAACTCAGATGTTTACTGCCAACAACATATGAAATTGGAAGAAGCAATTAAAGAGAAAAGGCCAGATTTGGCAAATTGCAAAGAAATCGTGTTTCACCAGAACAATGCTAGGCCTTACACATCTTTAGCAACACGTACGAAATTATTGGAGTTTGGTTGTAAAGTGATATCGCATCCCCCATATAGCCCTGATATCGTATCATTGAATTATCATTTATTTCAAAGTGTACAAAACTTTTTAAATGGTAAAAATTTCAGTAATGACGATGATCTGAAATCGAACTTTTTTGAGTTTTTTACTGATAAGAACCAGAAGGTCTATCAGCACGGGATCATGAAGTTACTAGAATGGATGATATTTGACTGATTCACGTTTATTTTTTCTACCGAAAAAATCGGAGTTTTTCTTTACACTAAAAACCAAAATTATTTTCTTTTCAACCTAATAGAATTATAATATTTGGTACGAAAAAAATGTAACCCACAAATTTAAAAACGTTACGTTGAACTTCTGCGAAAAAGCTGCTTTTGTGCAGAGTCCAAAATGCAGGAGCAGCAAAAAAGAAGCATTTACGTGGAATTCAATTTACAAAGCGTCTATGTCGATGGTCAGGGATGAACAAAAAAGCCTTATCTTTTTCCAGTAGCGTACCACTAACTAAATGGAAAATATACATATAAAAAAGCAGGGATAACGGTTCACGCGGAGATATCGAATTTTTCGTACTATTCCGAACAAACGAATGGTACCGCCGCGAGCATGTGGAAGTTTGGCAATTTCTCTTTCGCAAATTTAAGAATAACGTGCCGCAACATATATGAATGGCGAGGGCCACGTCGCGCATAAATCGGCGAACAAATTCTCATCAACAAGTAAAAATTTGCCCGTGTCCTGGTAAATGGCGATGCACGGCCATCCCCACCTCGATTTCCCATGCAATCGATTCTACTCCACAGTCAATCGTGAGTAACGTCCTCAAGAAATCGCACGCCATCGTTCAGAAGAAAAATCGCGTTCGCCTCGAAATTTCACTTTACCCCTTTCCCCAACTTAAATTAATGTTCTTCTACGACCAAGCAGCATACTCCAATTGTCTCTTAAATATATATTTCTACTATATCGACTCATATCAAATTCAGACTATTTTCTTTCAAAATATTCATCCTATTAACGCCTTGACAACCATTGTTGTGGGCTCGCAATCGCTGTGCGCGACTTAATAATGTACAGCTATTTTAATTTATTTTGTGAGTGACGAGAAATATTTTTAAACAATAAAAATGCTCCTTAAACTTTAACAATCGTACGACAAGCTGCAGAAACTGGTCACTTAAATAATATGGTGCACTGGACGTGAAATGTTTATACAGACTCGTCTGCTAACAATGTTGTTGATTTGATGATTTTACGTGTGATTATATATTACGTGAACTGGTTACTGGAATAACATTGTGTATTGGGCGCAGAATGTTTAAGCAGACATGGCTGCTGGTAGTACTCTGTTTGACGAGTTGCTGGTGACACAACTTGCATAATTATATTGGTCATTAACGTGCAGTTAGTGCTCACGCTTCTTAAGAATTTTCAAATTTTCCACTTGGATTTATTGGCATTTCAGTTGCCAGAACGACATTGTGTATGAGAACGTCTCTAGCCATTAGTACGTACCTCAAATAATGAAGGTTATTAAATGTTAATAATTAACACGTTGAACCTCACGTAACCTAGATGTGAGTTACGGCTATGTTTCCGCGGAGGCTTTCAAATTATCGCTCTCAACATGAACATATCGAATTGTAAACAGCGTAATATGATTTGCGGCTACCTCCAGTTGTGGCCTTTTCCACGTTCTAATTAATTTTTACCTGAGCAAGTATTCGTTCACCGAATCTTGTATGGTTATTTTGCCTGCTCATTATGTGGTCACTCTTTGTTTGAGTTTTCTATAGAGTAATAAAGCTTTTGGCGAGCACTTGCCCAGGCGTTCCTTACCGTTTGCCTAATGCAGTAACAGCATTGTTGAAAACAATTTTGTGGAAGCTCACTGCATTTATACTGGAACCATTATTCGGTCGAGCAGTATATTCTGTTAACATCTTTATATATTGATCCTTAACCTCTTAGGCACGGCCAAACTTTGCTCGGGGCTGCTTATCTGTACGGCCAAGTTCGATGCGAAGTACGCGTAACCGATGTAACACTGTGATGTGCGACGGACGATATTATTATCTACGCGAGTATCATATATGAGAATAAAGTCTTTGATGATTAAATTATCATTCTCTCTTAAAGATGTGATACATATACTTTTACTGGAATAAGTTACTTCGGTAATTAATGATGTAATTAAATATGATATATTTTAAAGCTTTCCTTTTCGAGCTTTTTTTTTCAAGCTTGTATAAATAACACGCATTTCAGATTGCTACGTCAAGCAGATGGTAACAACATTTTTTATACTATTTGATACTCATTCGGAGAGAACAAAGATGAAGTTAAAATGTTCATCAAACAGCACAAAGGTGTAAATGAAACTGAGCTGAGTAATCGACGAAGTAACTACGAGGAAATATTTAGATTGCTTACACTCTGAGCCTCGTTCGGGATAGTGGTAGGATAGCGGTAAGCTCGCGGTCGCTCAGAAATACGTATTCACGCGGGGTGGACACTCCACGTGTTAAACGAAATTGAAAGTCATAAATATAAGGTGGTGAATTGAGCCATATCCTTGAAAAGGACGTGAAACAAATTGGACACTGGGCTAACTGAACTGGGACAGATTTAATTTCATCAGATTCCCAATTTTATTTAATTCTTAAAATTTTATAAGCTTAATTATCCGAGTCACGCATTAGTGGCAATAGACGTTCTCACACATAACGTCGTTCTGTCAGAAAGCCAAATGGAGAATTTAAGAATTCTTCAGAAATCTGAAAATAAACGGCTCGTTAATAACGAATATAATTCACACACGATGTGACATATACATTGATTTGCTAGTAACCGATTACTGCTGAAATGAATCATGAAAAAGGTAAGAAAAGGAGGAGGATCAGTGTGGAAGATGTTTTGAACTCAAAAATTGAGGAAAGGAAAAATGTGTTCCCAGATTGGGTATGTGTGTGTACGTATTTTTCCCGTCAAGTTTAAATGTCGATGTACATTTTTGGGTAAAACTCTACATCTTGTTAGACTAAGAGTAAAAGAGAAAGTATGATAGAAGCCTCAAGACCAGGCCACGGTGGCAAAGAGCGATAAATACTCGAAACCCTTTAGTTCATATTTCAACAGTTTAACCATCTGCGGATTGTACGAAATGTGCAGATCATCGGTTGTCTGTTTTACGTCTTGAATTTGTGTACTTTTAATTTCCTCCGAAATGTATGCATTGGCGCAGAAACAGTATTAACTGCGTGTTAAAAATGCGATGCGACAACCATGCGTATTTATGAGTATAATTGACCGGCGCTAATAAACTTCATAAAAGCGAATGAAATAATTGTTTGTAATCCTGTAATTGCAATTAATATTAGAATATAATTAATGTTAAAATATTAAAATAGATAAAATATTCCGTGATATTTTATCATTTACTTTTAATTGGATTTTAACGCGGGCAATATCCTTTTGACACTAGGGGTAAATCAACAAAATACCTTTGACAGTTAACGTGTTAAGAAAGCATTGCTTCGATTAGATATGTACTTTCAACGAACATGTTTTTAAGAAAGGATAATTTTTTTGGAAGCTTCTCATTACTAAGAATTATTATCGTCCTAAGTTGTCATACCGTTTTCGCTTTCAGCTGAGATACTATCCTTGTCGTATCTAGTCGTCGAATTGTCGTTAATAAAACTGGTCGTTAAGAGGGTGTTGAAAAGTTGATTACTAGTTAGTAGGAGAATCTATGTATATATACGTATACTTATATTTACCGACGATACTCAGCTTATAATTCTTTCTCACCTCGATATTTTCACACAAACCTGATCTCACATCACTTTTAATCCTTAAATTTTTATATTTCCAAATTTATAATATTAATATTACTCCCAAAATTTCTAGAAACATCCATGATTGACTGTTTATAAGCATATTTAGTTTTACTCGTTGCTCGGCGTTAGAGATCGATCAGTATTATGCATATACTAGAAAAATTAATAATCTTAGAAATATCTCTCACTATTTAATTTCAATTTGCAATTAAACGAATCAGATAAGGGGAGACAAAAATGAAATTGCGAAACTTCTCTTTAGGCAGAATTACTTTAAAAAATCATTCATGGATTGTGTAATATTATTCCGCAAATATTACGAGCTCAGATATTTTTCCTTTATTTTCTGTTCTTACCTTAAAACAGAATGATAGAATTTCGATACCGTTGATATACATTATATCTCATTACTTCATTGGCTTTCACCTTTTGTTTATTGGAAAAAGCTCACGGTAAAGCTGTGAAAAACTATTTTTTTTATGCACTTTTCACTGAGGGAAGCTTTTATTTATTACTTTGACATTGCCCTGCCGATATCGAGCATATTGACCGATAAGATTCCGTATTAAAATCAACACAAGCCAGAAATTGAATTCATAGAACAGAATTCTCTCTTTTTTTTTTTTTTTCATATCTAGATACATTTTCGTACTCGTCAAAGTATTGGTCGTAACTGGTTTGTCGAAATATATTCTTTGGAATACGATGTTATATCGTTTTTCATTTATCACCAACAAATTGAATTGTCGTAGTGTTACGTTAATTAAAAGTTACATGCAGGTTGACAGTTATTGCCAGATTTGTCTTCTGATAAATGTTTTGGGACAGGACAAACATAGATATTGTTCCTGTCCAGCAAACTACGATATTTACATATATTATTTGTGGGTATTAACGAAATCTGCGTATCACCTGTATTAATGCAGGAATGTATTTATTTTTACACTGCACTAAGCGACGCATTAACCTCTTGACATACAAATAAAATAGAACTTGATGCGTCCGAAAAATACTATTTAATTTGGCTCAACATGATAGTTATGTGCAAGCTAAGAAAAAGAATGTTTTATTTTGAAATTTTTATTATTATATTACATTTAACAAGGTTGATATGTAATGCTAATGGAGAACAATTATTGATTATTTTTATACATATATTGTTAATGTGCTTCTTTCTGATGAATACCGCTTTGAATGTGCTTCTTTCTGATTAACTCATTTGCGGATGCAGCTTTGTTATTGGCACTGTTGAGAAGGACGAGAGAGTGAGACCTTTTAAACATTATAAACATGTATATTTGAATGAAGCAACTGAGTAATCTAATGACATACTGCACGGTGTTCGCTGAAAACAGCTCTTAACGAATTAGACTCGTCAAAATTTACAATGGCACATGAAATAAATGACGATCCCAACTCGTCTTTCTATGTCAAATGGTTAAGTAAAATTACAGACAGGTTTTTCCAAATAAGATGTATTTTTGTTTCCGCTTTCCGTACTTAATATGCAATTTAAGTGTTTGATGACTCAACAGTCGTTAAAATCCGACGCGTTGCCGTATAGTTTAATCGAATCCTACTTCCATCCGACCATAAGCAATACAATTTCATCGTATCTTCCTACTGATGGATGGTAGTGACGGAAAAATAAATAGCAGGCGATTACAATTTTCCGTGCTACAATTTATCGTATAAAATCGTTGCGCCTGTGGCAACTGCGTGCTATTCCATTAACCGATAAAATAATTGAAAATCCGTTAGCCTGAAAGCTTTTAGTAGAATCCGTGAAAACCGCGAAATCCTATTAAGTCCTATAAAGCTCCAAAATCCTCTTAAAACTGCGCTTCCCGAGCTATGCTTATAGCGATATATCGAAACCAATAAACTTCCCCGATGCCTTGGAAGAAAATTGCATTCGGCAAATAACAGCATAAGAAAACAGATATCCAAGAATAATAACTCTTTATTCTCATAAAATATGTGTTTATTATTTTCTTTTCCGTTAACACAGAAAAAAGGAACTAAAATGTAAGAATTGTTCAAGAAGGATAATTCATTTGTTCGAAATACAAGTTAAAACCAAATCTCAAGTGTCAAGAAGAAAAGAAATGGCGTGGAGAAAATGATTTGAACGTGAAAAGTTCTTCGAAGCTTCCAAGATGCGGAGAAGTAACTTCAACGAATCTATAGTTCTGGAAAAGCTTAAATTCCATGAAGTTACGATTGATGTCCGAGAAACAATTAACACTTTCTTAGGAAAGATTCCTTTTTTTCCATATCCTTTCGATGGATCGGGTTTCCCCCACGATGTTCTTTCGTAATACTTTCATTTCCCTTAATACCTCAGAAGTAGTACTGATTTAATCGACAGGAGCTCCTAAAGATTGAATACCCCCGAACGTCTCGGCGATAAATTAATTGTCTTATCTAATTTATGTCGATAGAAACCAGATTGCAGCGCTGGATAGGTATTTGCCGGTAATAAAGTTTGACGAGCCATCTGTCTATCGAGATGAGCCCCAGATAAATCATCCTTACCAAAGTCCGTTGCCACGGATGTACTATCTTGGCGCCTCCAGCGGTTTCCAACCTGAAACTTTGTTTAAGAACTTTCTGCTCAACGTAAACGAGCCTTGCGCGTTGCCCTCCCTGCCTGAACTATCCCACTGCATCCTGAAACCTCTGACAGTCGCCCGCTTAGTTCTTTCATAGTCTATTTTTCGAAAAACCAGCAAGCATATTTTGAGAGCAACTTTAAAAATGTACCGCTACGAAACTCGTGCGTATTTTCAAGTCAAAAAGATTATTTCGAGCGTAAATTACTCGCGTTTATCAATATTACAGAATCATTTTTTAAACCACTTGTAACAGAGTATTTTTTAGTTTTAGTTTTCGTCCAGTAGATTTTTTTGATTTGTAAATCTAAACTATTTCTAATCCTCCATTTACTTCCGCATTGCCTGATACAAACATTATATATGTACTTAATAAGTTAAATGCCAATAGTTATACGAACACCAATCTCACGTATCATCAATATATACATATTTTTACCAATGAAATTCTTATTCCAACATTATCAGCCGTATTATTCTGAGACAGCTATTACGGTTACGTACGAGCCTACCGGGTGTCCAGATACCAGTGAACATACCTGTGCATACATACGTAACATTAGGCAAACGCATTTCAATTTGCATTCCGAATAAATAAATCGTGCGCGCAGACCGCAGTTACCGTTGAATGCACCCGCATGCATAGTTCGAATTTGCTATTGCTACATAACAGGCAGATCGACGGTTCGATAGCGATGGACAATGCATGGCCGAGTAACGATATCATCTATAAGACAATTGCGGGTCCGTCTATCTATTCTCGTCGGTGGCATGACGAAATTCACAATGCCACGGGAATAATTCCGTGCGGTCGTAGGAAAACAAATAAACGTTACTGGCGTGTGACGTACTCAAGGGAAGTTCATAAAAATGAAAAAGAAGAAATCGGGTCGCAGAAATTCCCATGTCCGCGCGATAAACTGCACATTCTGCTTTGTCCTTTTTTTTTGATTACCATAAACGGGATGTTTATATAAGAAAGATAAAAATATGTTTTAATTTAACCAAGTTATAGCATGGAACAGCACTAGTCGCTCCCACTGAAATTGGAAGCTCAACTCATTTTAAGTGTATCAATGTTAATGTATCTACATGTGTATATAAAATGTTAATGAAGAATCTTTAATACAAAATAAAGAAAGCACACGTTTTTTTGTAAGTAATATAAATTTATTTATTCGTACATTGATATATTAAGGTTTTAACATCTACAGTGGACCCCCGACTTTTGCACACAATTGGTTCCCGAAAATGTGTGCGAATGTTGAATGTTTGAAAGTAGGGGAATGTGAAAAAATATGCACCAAAAACCGTGTTTTAAAGTATTTATCGATATGTATATATAATATAGTTAAAAAGGCGTGTTTAAGTGCTTCTGGATGTTTTCTTTATGAACTTGTCAAGAATTAGTTGAATCCCCCCTATTCTTTTCTTGATAAAGATTTGCATAACATCCCGTGTCTTTCTCGATTGCTCTACGTACTTTCGATATACGTTTTCTATTAGTATTGCATTCTTCCATGATAATCAAAAATATGTCAAGATGCATTATTGAATATATCGTAGATCTGTTTACATCGTACAAACGTCCGATTGAAGCAAAAGATTCACCGTTTTCAGAACGTTTAATTATTTCCTTCTTTGTCTCGATCCTATCAAGTTTATGAGTCCTTAATTTTTTTTCGTTCGTGTCAACACTGCAGTTTCTTCGTTTCTTACTCACGTTTATCAATTTATAAGAGCGAAATATTTAAGCATAAACAAATACACTAGCAAAGCACATAACACGTAGCGCACGCCCTAATGCAACAATGAAACTGTTTTGACCTCTTCTTCGGAACAGCATTGTAATCTGATGGCTGAAGCCTGATGTCCTCTTAGAGGGGACATCCGATCGCAAAGGCTTCAAAAAATTCATTTTTAAAATGTGCGAAATAGCGAATTGTGCGAAAGTAGAATATGCGAAATGCGAGGGCCGCCTGTATCTCCAACTAAGATTAACATTAACTTATTTTTCGAATTTTAAGAACGATTTAAATATTACTATTTCTTAATCCGTAATAAAAAAAAGTTATAAACCCCTATTTCAAACGCATATCTGGGATATTAAAAAAGAATTTCAGTAGTATACCATTTGTCGCTATTGTTTGCACATTATTTTATATTACCTAAATATGTCTTCCGAGAACGAAACATTTTGCATGTACGAAATACTTCGGTTTGTCGTACACGCGTCAAAACCAATGCATGACAAGTTTAAGAAGTATATGGCACAAAGAGAATGATATAACATTCGGTTTGTACACAATGTTACGTTTGTGCTGTGTGGCATTGTTTCGTATGTGAACTTTTGTTTGTCGAGAGTATGAGTGAGAAAATTTAAATGTAGCTTTAAAATTGAAATTATCGCGGAGTTTGAACGATATTGTTTTTAACCGAACACAATGCGACATTTCCTATACGATATTTCGATACGTCGTGAAAACATTTTTCACACGACATATTATTTTGTAATAAACAACAAGACTTAAGATTTTTGGAAAAATTTGTTTTCGATGCTACCCAGGAATTTTTTGAATCAAAAAATTTGCATAGGACTAATTGTACTCCGATCCATTGACGTTTTATTTTATCCGATTACAAATTAGTAATGCAGTTCAATAACTAAGTATTTCTATAGTTTTATTAGAATAAATTCGATATTCATGATGTTGCGTGTACGCACTTATAAATTGCACCTACTAATTCGAATAGAAGAGGGTCATGAACATAGTGCAATTTTTTTTCAGTTTTAGCATTCTCAATGTGTATTATAGCATTATATTATATTTTCTAAACCGTGAAATTAAGGATTAACTATACGATTGGAGAATGTACACAAAAATATATGGTACTGTTAGAACTTGCAGACAATCAGAAATGGAATTGAATACTAAATCAATTTTCACAACTCCGTATTGCATACGGAACCTTCGAGGGATGATTTCGACCACCTGTCGCATTCGAGAGACCTAATCAGTTCCCAGGGTCCACCTGTCGGATTTCCTCGCAAAATGTCCAGCACATCGCTAATTAATTGTCCATCGCCTCGATCGGCAAGATTTAATTAGATTGTATTATCTCTCTCATTGCAGAAATTCTGTGGGTCGTAATACTCGTCCAGCATTACAAACGTTCCTCTTCATCATCAATGTTACTTTCTTACTAAATTATAATTTGTACATGTTTTAAGTTTCTTTTATCCATCGCATGATACGTTTGAAGCAATGTTTTTTAAAAAAAGAAATAAACAAAGTTGCTCGTAAAAAAAATAGAGGAGAATTGCTAAAGTTATACGCCAAGGGGTTAATCCAGCATAAGTAGCGATGGTCATTTTTGAATGGGACTACAGGTGCACAAAGCACCTGTCGAGGGGACTCTGATTGCGACACTGCTCAAGAAAAGATCTTCAAAAACTTGTCCGTAAAGCATACTACAAGTCAAAGAGCTTCTGTACATATATACTTATATTTTTATATAACAAGAAGCAACATCCGGACAATTAATCAAACGCCTTACGAATAGCCAGCACCTGCAAAGTAAATGCGAAATCCAGGACCTTTGTGTATATATTATTGTAAATATTTTGATTAGTCAATTTTATTTGCATGTCTAATTTATGTACTGATTATTCAATTTGTCTGATGTCTACTTTAATTACTTAATTTTGTATGCGTCGAGTTCGAGATACACGACATTAAGCTTAATCGATTAAAATGACTGAATGGAGTTACTAAACTAGTGTTAATAGCATTAGCAGTATGATTCGCTCGTTGCTTTGTCCTCTTCTTTATCGCCGTCTTTATTTAACACAGAGGAAATAAAATATTTTCTTAGTATTCGCGTATATCTCAGCAATTCATTCGTTTTTAAAAACGCGCAAACTAAGAACGGAGAAAGGACAGTTGCAAGCTATAGTTTCTCGATATCTATTAATTGCGAATATGATGTTTAATATATACGTATACGGAGAAATTGTAAGAAAAATATTGTTATCTTCTCATGTATATATTCATTTTTTTGTGAAAAATAAACAACGTAAAGTTAATTAAACCACTTATTTAATACTTTTATTTCTATACTCCACTTACTCTGTTTTTTAAATATAAGTTGATTCGTTCAATCATACGTGGAGCGGGTTATTTCGAAAGAGAGCGTATACATTTCAATTTTGAAAATTTTTCATTAAGTTGCAAGTTGTTGCAACTAATTTCTCTTTGACATCGTTAAGTAATTCATACAGATAACATGTACTTACACACAAATTACGGCGCAAGTTTGCATGAGTCAATGTGTAATCTTATTTTATTTACTTCTTAATTAAGAAGTGTAATTGAAGTAAAAAGTGTTTTTTTATCAGGACTCATTTTATTTATGTATCTAAGTATCTTAGTTAAATGGTCCAAGTCAACAGCCGTTGAACCTAGATGTAATGAATGAGAGGCAAAAAACCAATTAGCAGTTTTGTACGACGTTCAACTCAGTTCTGAGTCATCTTCAGGAATATTAAACTAAAATTACGATAATGATAAAAAATTAATTTGAAAACAAAATTGTTTAAGGTGTGTGAAATGTGAGAGCAGTATTGCTCATAGTATATTATTAGGAAGTAACAAAATAGTAACCGATGGAGTCCTGCGGAGGTGGTTAAAGTTTTCTGATGGCTTATGGAGCAATGGTGATGAAACGGACACAGAGGAGGATCAGGAAGGAGCAATGAAACGGTTATTGGGTTCAGATGGCGAAGAGAATAACAAGGAATAATAAAACGTACTTGGATTATGTGCAAAATAATCAATTATTGCTCTTGATCACATTTAGGTGTTCTTAGATATACGGAGTTCCCGTGTGACCATAATTACTGTTATACGCAACCATCAAATGCGATATTACATTATTAGCGGTGCTAATTTACCTCAGCGACAGACGAAAATGTTGGTCGCCTATGCGGTTAGAGCAAAGGTAACTGGGGTAAAATTCAAAAGGTCATGTAAACCGAGAATGTTAAAGTCGGTTAAAACTTATGAGAATATTTTAGGCGGGAAATTCAAAACTTAATAATGCGTAAGAAAAGGAACGGGGATGAATGTGCGGTATTTTTAACGCTACAGAGTAGGTTGTTGTAAGCACGGTTTAGATTGGATGTATCCGTTTGCAAATAGATCAGATTGTATTCAGTTTTAATGTTTAATATTTCGGATGTGAAGTGTTTAACACGTTAATTGTCACGTCAGCCACCGATGATTGACTATGAACTTTCCGTTCAGGCCGCGTCAATCATCAGTGTGACGAGCGCCACACAGGCGCAAAAAGAAAGGGGAGATCGACAATTAAACCAACATTAAAATGATCAGAACCTAACGTTTATTTACATGTAACCCGATCGATGTTCCAAACGCAACGGAAAGCAGCAGAGGTTATCGGAATCCTCAAGCAACTTGACCAACGTCAGTAACTCTAGTAACTGGGTGAATCGGAGGTGAACACCTGTACAATGAAAGCTCGCATGGATTGAGTCGCACTGTGAAATTTGCAATGGGAAGGGGTAACCTGGAAACAGATTAGCTGGGTATAAAGAGCAGTGCTTTTGGGTGGCGCGTCAATCACTTTTGTTCGCTTAATAGTTCGTTTCCCAAAGGTTTAGAAACGCGCAGCTCTGCTTGTGAGACCCTCGACCTACCTGTCCAAAAGATTAATCAGCAAGCCTTAGCCGTCTTGTAATCATATTCTCTAACCGAGCTTTTCTCCATTGAGTAGTGGACATAACGATACTTGTGGATTATGTGAGGTGCACTCGACTGCGTATTGGTGTCACCGGGAAATCCAAAGGTCAGTTTGATGAGGAGTAAATTCAAGCGTAAATCTCGCAGTGGACAGAGGCTTAACGTTAAAAGATTTTATTTTGAATTAGAATCGTCAATAAAGACCTTTATAGAAGAGCTACGGTGGTTTAGCGGATAGAAGCTCGGACTGCCACGCGGGAGACCTGGATTCGAATCACGCCCATCACTTCTGGTTTTTCATGTTATATGTATACTGGAGCTCTAGTAATTCGGAATCCACCTTAAAATAATAGGTCCTGGGCCATATGACTTTAGCAGTCGGTGCCAAAACTGAAATAAAAAAAAAAAAAACAGGTCTTTATAACAAAGGAAAGTTTCTCTGCCGTTGATAATTTCCCTGAATTTCCTGTATCTGCACCTGAACCATACAGCGAACAGTCACACGATTAAGACGATTTCGTAAAAGAATTCGCTCAATCCCTCCAGAAATTTTCCCAGAAATCCTAAATCGTTAGCCGCATCCCAGGGAAGTGTCGCGCAGACACGTTTGATCCAAAAAACCGAGATCCTCTTTATCACTAAATAAAATAAAACTGATAATCGCGGAAAATCGTGACACCAGTGACTGACAGTACAAAATACAAGGTAAAACTATAAAAATTACCTTGTTTCAATAAATTTTAAGTAATTTCAAGATCGCATCATTAATTTACTTAAATATTTTATACCAAAAAATTTGAATAAATTGTATCGAAACATTGTAAAGAAATAAACAGTTGTCTTTCCTTGAATGAATGTCCATAAGCATTTCGGTCTAAACGTAATTATCTTCTACTATAATAAGACACAATGGCTTTAATATGTTTACACACCTGCATCGAGTGAGTTTCAATCTTAGAAGTGCCGTTGGCATTACTATCATATAACACAACACCAGCACACCTCTAGCAGCGCGATTGACCTGACGGAGATTTCCTTCTAAATGTGCGTGGCAGTCAACGTGTTAAAACAGTGAAGTCCATAATCCATAATTATGGAGTTTTTAAATTCAAAGGAGCGATTGAATTCACACTGATGCTGCGCGACAACAGTGTCATTGTTTTGTAAACTATGGATGTGTTCTTTATTACAGGTTGACGATTGACATTTGCTTTGAACGATTGACATTCCCGGCATTCCAGCTAGCATTACATTCCTGGCATTTCATCTTATAGACCGTATTACAGTTGTTTTTCTTAGTCACGATCTTTGCCTAGGCCAATAACGTAATTCAACCTGTGATCAGGAAGAAAGGCGGATTATAATTGTGGGTTCTGAAGGTTTTGTCTAATTTATTGGACTTTGGAGGATGTGTTAAGAAAAATATTGGGATAAATTTGCCATTATTGTCCGGCATATTTCTGTGGTATACAAAGCTGTTAATCCGCGGCGTTTACCTGAAACAGGAATAATCCATCCGCCGCGCAGAAAATAAGAGAAAATTCCTAAGGGCGGTTAAGGAGTAGGGCGATGATTCTAGAGGAGTGTACGTAGGTACAAGTTTAGTTTTTAGTTTTAAGTTGCGAATTTTAGAGAAGGTTTTAGAGAAAGAGTTTTGACTCGAGTTATTAGAAGTATTGTGAAAAAGTACGATGTGAAGATTAGTTAAGAAGTACGACACCTAATTTCATTCCAAACCCAGACTCTCATTCATGTATCAACAATAATTTTAATAGTCTGTGTATATATTTCAACTATTTTTTTTATCAATACCATTTAACTATATTTCTACTATTGTAGATATGATTTTTGTGACTTTTAAATTTAAATAGTCATGAACAATATGCTACGTTGTATTTCAATCCGCCTTTTAGTTTCAAAGAGAAGAAAGAGAATGTAAATTAGTTTTACGTTTATGTATCTTCTACTTTGCTGTGCTCGATACAAAAATTACCAACTTAGTCATTGAAACATATTGAAATTTCAGAACATTTGTTCATTCACCAACGCATAACCATAATAAAAATAGAAGTGCTGAGATATAATTGTTAGAACTATTTGTTTCAGTATATTTATCAATATATCTCCTTAATTAAACGTATTTTGAAATAATTAAAGAATATTATACGTCCCGTGCCCGACCAATTTTTCTTTACTTTCGGACTTATTTTTTATTTTTGTTCAAGCCATAGGAGGTGTATTTCACCACGCTATTACAATTTGCTTGTACCATACGTCCTACGATCTTTACAATTGGTAAAAAACGATTAATTTTTTATTTCTCGTTTTGCAAAAAAAATTCTAAATAACCTGAATAATAAATTCAGCGTGGAGTATATACGCCCACAAATCTGTTAATTTGTCGAATTTGAATTAGTCTTCTTACCAACTGGTGTCACCATTCAGTTACGAAGAGACTATTCATACTATCGTCACGCACTCGTTTACCGGCTGCGAAGTTCAGAGAGTGAGAAGAGTAGGCGAGCTCTAGGAGCGTGAGAGCACAGCTCGCTATTGGGAAAACCGAAGACCTATTCGGCGCTATTACCGCTAGCCTCGGTCGCCGTCGTCGTTCTCCGACCCCGCCAAGTCGTTTTCCGAGTTTCTTTGTTGTTGTTCTTGCGTGCCGATTTCGCGTAGCTCCGTCACGCAGCTGCCGACGCGATAGTCGCAGACCGGTCGTGCCACGATGCGGGAGATATGTCAGTGCGATCGTGAGAAAATAACATTATTAGAGCAACATGGAATAATCATTCCTAGACATGACTCTCAAGCATTCGTATAGCGATACGATGACAATGCGGTAATGGAGATCGCAGCATGACCATGAAGAAAGTACCAAAAGTGTACGAAGGAACCGAATACTCTGATCGGGGAACGATGGAAAAAGCATTCGTGGATATAATGCCAACGTGATAGTAACGCGCTGCAGATTGTATCATCGTGATCATGAATAAGAAAAGTGTCGCGTATGTACGATGCAATTTAATGTATCAATCTCGAAACTAGAAAAGAAAAGGGTCTTGTGGGTGTATGGAAAAATTTAGGATCACCATCGTGAAGAGGAATGATTAAAGCTAGGATCTTGAAGGAAGATTGTTATGGATCTCAAATCCATAGGAATATAACTCGTCGAATTATTCTCCATGCTCGTCGTGTAACGGGATCCGGTGAAAGTGAGCGTGCTCCGTCGCCAGATGTTCATCTACGATCGTGGACACGAGACAGCTGCAAATCCCGGTTAACGAACGGGCTCGAAGACTATTGAACACTGGAACTATTGGAATACTTAAAATGACGGCTGTCGTTTTAATTTTAAATGTTAAAAAAAAAGTTCAATGAACCATAACAAAGTTCTGCAAATTTGTGACAGATCGATTTCGTTAAATTTCTGTCATCTAATTGCGATATTTGAAGAACGAAGTGGATCTATTTACTCTACCTCTTCGTTGTTAAATCTAGTATTCTTGTCGCCGTGATATGCAGATCAATTTTAGAGACCACTGGACACAGCTCGATATTCATAGATCTACAAAGTTTTTAACAGAAACATAATCTCTAATGTAGGTTTACACGCGCAGTTTACGCTTTGGTCTTTTTCATGACCTTTCCAAGAACCTGAGAAGAACATGTTCTTATGCGAAATGTTTTCTAAGGCGACAGCCGCTCGAGCGGAACGTTAGAGGCGCTCAACTTGGACTACGTTTTGAGGAAAAAGAAAACTAATAATCTCGCTGTAGACGAGGTAAAAATAACTCTAGGCATGAATCATTTAAGAGCTGGGATAGCGCATAATCTTCTTCATAGTATCGATAAGCCTGTATCAACATCGGGCGTACGATAAGATTTAAACGAGCGTACGCTAACTTTATTTGCCATAGCCCTCGATATCGTGAAGTAACCGGCAGAATTCGTCCTCGAACATTCCTTATCGTGAGATGGATGAGCAACTAAATGAAGTGTTTACCGGAGTGACTCGAATGTCCATTGAATCCGCCGTGCCAGGTTTACTGTTTAGTGCAAAAAACAAATTACGCGGTCCTACAATTAGCGATAATATAGATCGAATTCAAATCGAATTAAAAAACGAGTGTGGTTCAGTGTAAATTCCTGCTACTACATCACCGGTGTTTTGTAGAAGTTATAAGTTTGTATTGAACATCGGCTTCCTGCTGAAATTCGTATTTATCGACCAGCAGAATACGGTGTACGCTGATTTTTCTTTCTACCGAGAATATAAACGAGGACAGTGTGGATTCGCACAATGTGAGTAAACTAAGATAATTGTATGCTCCGTTCTACGTTACATCACCTCCTCTAGCAACTTTACGATGTGAATTTGTCACGTCATAGCGCCGTTGTGTCTATATGGCGCTTCGTTTGAATGTACGTAAATACGTGAAACGCGACCGTGAACTTATCTCGTCCGGTGGTATAGGCACCGATATTAATGATAATGCTGAATACACGCTTTGTTTCAAAGTTTCAAGGTCACATTAAGAGAGACAGAGAAAGAGAGAGAGAGAGAGAGAGAGTATCATTTGAATTGTGGAAGCTGGACAAGTTGCTTTAAAATATCTATATTTTTATTTATTATACACTACTAATGGAAATGAATCGTGCATACACATGAGCGAATATAAATGTACTGAAATACATCGGATTCTAAATAAGTTTCATGGCAAAATACTTTGAGTTACGCTTTATTTATTAAATGTTGTAAATCACAAAGTGTACCATCAATGAATGAATCATTATATTAATAATCTTATTCCCATTCATATCTTTCTATTATAAACAGAGCTATAGCATAATCCTTCAGTTTTAACAGTAATTTTTAATATATGCAAGAATACTATCTTATATTATATTTACCTGAATTTCTTGAACTTAACATTTTAGCCTAATCTACACAGAGTTTATTTCTATTTGAGCATATTGTTCAACATGTACTAATGATTTATACTGAGTATTCATTTTTCCATCGTACTTTTCTTGTCTAATTGTCGAAACGTATGAACTTAAATCGTTCTTTCTTACTATCCTGCGCATGGAGCAAGAAGAATAGGAGCACTATATCAAATCATCATATTCGTCAGCTTTATGAACCGCAAGGCACAGTTTCTACAGTACGTAATCGATATCTTCTTAATGGATATTAGGATACGTGGTTCAGTGTATATAACGTAACCTCAAATAGAAAAGGTATCAAAGTATCCTCGAGCGAGTCTTGCACGAAAGGTATCCGAGGCAAACAATTTGGCGTCACGTAGACCTTCGTGGATAAAGCCTCTTGCAAAACGAGGTACGATACTTCTCTCTTGGCGATCGCTTGGCGTTCCTCCAAATTCCCTAAAGGCTTATGGGTTCATACGTCAAGTTGGGAGCGCCGAAGTATCCTTTTCCTTGCGTTATCCATCGCGATCTTCCTTTTAAGATTTCCATTTTTCTTCATAACTAACCATACGACATACATATCAACACCTCATGGACTTTAAAAATGAAACTCGAAAATCATCGCTTTAATCGATTGAATTTATTTCGAATTAAAGAATCTATCAGAAGCAATAATCGATAATCGACGTTCTTACGACGAATAGGAATAGAAATGTTCCTTTAATTATAAGAAAAACGGCTATTCTGCATACAACCGTCGTCGATATTGGGATAAGTTATTTTCGTATGACATTATTGGACATGTATTGAACAGATCGTGTCCCGAACTACGCGTAGTTCCATCATACGATGTTACACAGGCTGCAGCCCAAGCAAATATCGCACTTGCCATTCTGGCCGTGACTCGGTGACGATGATTCATGCAGGTGTTGATCCCATTTCCTGCCGTGCAAGCGGTTAACCCTGCCGTGAGACATGTGCGTTTGATTTACTCTGCCGACACTACCGAGAATTCTGTAAATTGTCCACAACGCACGAAAACTTTCAGCTGCCGGCCTATATTCTCTAAACTGCGTATGTAACCTGGTTTTCTATATTTTCAATACGAATATAACAAATTGTAATGCATCGTTTAATGATATCGTCTTTTTTTTATATCATAGAGAGTCAGGTCAAGTCGGGTCTAACGATAATCTATGACAGCCTATGACATTGTATAAATATATACCACGGTGTATGACAATTTATGACGGTATACCGTGCTTTATGGCGCTGTACGAACATATAAGAACGTACACGCCGATATCCAGTAGCCTGTAACAGCATATAACGATAGCCGACAGTGTATTACGGTTTGCGATGGTCCAGTACGGATATAGCGGCATATGACACTATTACAATGGTGTTTGACGACGTACAAGAGTGTACGATATTCTATGACAATAGATGACGATATATGACGGTATATGACAGTTGGCAACGGTTTATAACAATTTATGACGGCGTATGCGGGTGGATGACGATCCATGGCGGTGTATGACGCCAACCGTAATTACGCAACATGCCGCAAACGCCATCAGCACGGGCCCGCATACCGCGTTGACACGAGGCGGGGGGCAATTAAACAAAGCTTGGAAATCCGGAGGAGGTAAGGTTATCGCGCAAACGCCGAGCATATTTCGTCGGTGAGGAGAGCGATCCGTTTAACGAGCGGGTCGAAATTGGTGCTTCGGTGGATCGTTCTATCGGGCATCCTGTTCTCGGGTTAAATAGCGTTATGCACGCACCATGCCAGGAACGGCAGACGAGTGAAGTTCAGCCACGGAAGAAGTTGAACTGTACTCTTTTTATGTAACCCTTAGAAGCCTGATTTTCCAAATTAAATTTTAAAAAATATCAGTGTATTTATTGTAATAGCCAGAAAACGGGACAAATAATTTCAAAAATCACAATACACATTTTATATATTTATTTCGAAAAAATGCAGATATCAGTTTTGATACTTTAGGCTTTTCTTCGAGCAAAACAGGGCCTTGCTGAAAATAATTATATTATAGTAAAAAAAAGATACTTACCTATCTCAAAAGTATTTTTATTTTTCGGAAAAATGAAATACGTCAAGGATTTAGTCCGTTAAACTTTTTCTAAAAATATGTCAATACGGCGTGAAAACATAATGTCATATTATTTGAACAATTTTGACAGCTGATGTTTATTTTTTTAGCTTTCGTTCAAAAGAACATTATGCAATGGGAACATACGTACAGGTAAATATTAAAAACAAATCAATTGCAAGTGTACAATTCGATTTAAAAGCCTGGTATAAAATTTGAAATATAGGGCATTTAAGGATTAAAGGCGCATTCTCAATAGTCAGAAATAGAAAGCAGCTCAGAGTGGATTTGGTGATTTGGTTGGAAGAATACAATATCGATAATAATACATATTCGTGGCTATTTATACACTCTTCCACTCTTAATGTACGCATAAATGTGTCCACATTGGTGCGTGGCTCAATAATTAAAGAGTTAATGAAAATTATTAAAACAGAAGTTAGAATGTAGTGAGAATGTAGAAATGTTATAAAGTAAAGTATTGTAGTTAGAATGTCAGAGATCATCGAGCATATGAGGATAGGAGTTCCCTACTAAGATAATAATTAAAATTGAAATTAGCAATAAAAAAATTTATCAAAAGTAAGCTGGGGGGTCAACCATATAAGAGAGTAAGGTGTGGAAAAAATTCTGACACTGGGGTAACTGGACCGGGACTTCATCCGGGAAACGAAAGGTCCCGGGTTCGCGTCCTGGTCCAGTTAGTCCAGTGTCCGATTTTTTTCAACGCCTTTCTTTCTCTTATGTGATTAACTCACCACTTTAATTTCAATAAATTTCTTGATACTAATTTTAATTTTGATTATTATCATTTTTATTAACCTTTCAACATATTTCATGCCATGTCGGTCGTATACGACCCCCGCTGATCTTTCCGTTCAGACCACTTGGAATTTTTATTGCAAAACGAAGAATTCCTTAAAAATTTATTGTGAAATTAAATATTGGCATCTTAATGTTACATATACTGCGTTCATTACTTATGACCGTCTTTTGTCCAAACAGCAGAAATTTTGTTTCTACAGTAAAATCAATGTAATATAAAAAATTAAAAACAATAGACCAGGAATTCCCTTTTTAAATAAAAAGTCTTACGTTTATAGCTCTTGGCCATTATAGCCTGCTCTTGAGCCTATTTTCTTGTTTGTTATAAGTAAGTTAACCAGATGTAGGGTTTTCCCAAATGTACATTGATATTTAGACTTGATATGGAGAATATGTACACACATATACCTACACTTTCCAGCATTTTATAACAGTCTAGGAATAGCTCGCAAACTAATAACACTACACCAGTTAAGTCGTCTTGTAGCATACACGTTTGGCCATGTGTTTCTTAAAATAATTCCTTAAAAATGAAATTTATTGCTTTGTTGCTTAATACATATTAAAATTTATACCCTTTTCTCGCTAGTTATGGCTTTCTACTATAGAAAAATTGTAAGGCGTACATCAAAAACAAGTTTATTTAATCGTAAAAGTGTGTACAGGCTCTACCTAGTCAGAATGAAATAACTTTCAAAAATCGGTTTGGCAGGGAATGTGTTAATTATTAAGTCACGCACTAAAGTCGACACATTTATTTGTACATTGAGAGTGGAAAACTGAAAGAGTGTACGTATAGGCTGCTCCGGAAGACCGCGAATATGTATTGTGAGATATTACCACCAAGCAAATTAAGGAATTCGATATTGACAAATACGATAACGACCCATAGTGGATGTCCGACAAAAAAAAAATTAAATCATACGTGCAACGTGTCTAATGAAAGGTTTTCCATCTGTGGATTCACGTTCAAGCTCAAAAACATACGGTTCTAAACTCCAGCCATAGATGACATACTTCAAGATTACAAAGTTTTCACGTTCTATAGATCAACAAGAAGTTTAACGACTGAAGATGTTTAAATAAAACTCGGTATGTTAAATAATCTCGGTATGCTTAAATAAAACTCGGTATGTTTGTGGAAAGTTCGTCATGTTCGTTATACAGTAGACAGTCACAAAGGTTATAATCATAGAATATTTATAAACATTGGCCTTAAATTTTCTTACATTTAATCTCTGTCCAGTTTTAAAGGCAAATTGCGGAATGATCAGTATTTTGCGAAAAAGTATTCGGACCTTGAAAAAGTTCTCGCTGTTTTATTTGTGAAAATTAATGCTTTATTCAATTTATTTGGTAAAAAACATGTCTTACACGTGTGGACGTATATTTCTTAACATATGATAAAAAACGACACGTCTTTTAAAGTTATCCAAGTGTCGACCCATTTTTTTGGAATCTTCATAAAAATGGAGGCGCAGCTCAGCCGGGCAATGTGTTATCGAACGGGATAAGTGAAAATCGGAAGGAGCTATGTTCGATGCATACGTCGCATGGGGCAGAGCTTTCCATTTAAGGGTTTTCAAGTAGATTTTCACCGATTTTGCAACATATGGTCGTTTTGCAACATTTTTAGAACCAAGGAAAAGAAACGTTGTTTATACCGTGGCGAACAAATACACACCGAAGTTCAAGCTTACCAATAGTACTTCCTTGTAGATG
This sequence comes from Ampulex compressa, assembly GCA_038496175.1. Classification (NCBI taxonomy): domain Eukaryota; kingdom Metazoa; phylum Arthropoda; class Insecta; order Hymenoptera; family Ampulicidae; genus Ampulex; species Ampulex compressa. The sequence goes on from JBCFXI010000784.1 coordinate 23,075, forward strand.
CCTTACCTTCTGAAATGACATGCACATAGTCCTGGTAATACCATCTGTTAGGAAACGACGAGAACTTATTCGAGATCTTAATACACTAATCGTAACCCAAAACGTACTGTACTATTTATGTTCAAAGATGAAATCACTTCGCATGGTTTTAAAAGAAATACGAACAGAAGATACTCCATAGATAGATTGTTTGTCTTATAATATCGGAGACATTTTCCAGAGGGTTATGAATTTGCCGGCTCATATGGCCCCGAAGTAACTATAGTACTGAATACGGGTATATGAGCTATAACGTAGACATACGTACGTACAAATACCAAGGCGTGGGCGTCTTTGGTAGTTCAAGGATTACCGACCAAATTGCAGGGCTGTCTGAAAGAGCTAATTTGCGAATGTCACGGGCAGATCCCCCAAATTAAAGTACCGTACTACCACGCCAAGGAACAGTCTAGCGCCTTAGCTTTCACTTGTGGGCGGCATACAGGATGTCTCAAAAGTCATTACTCAAAACGTTCTTGGAAACGTATGAAAAGTTTCTTGTACAGAGAAGAAAATGCCATTTTCTCTTTACAACATACACACCAATAGTACTGTTTCATTAATCGCCTAACATAACACATTAAAACAACGTATGTATTCGTTTGCACATATATTCTTCATAAAAATATGCAAAAATAATTCATAACTTTTGGAATGACAAATAATATAATTTTAATTTGGGAGCACATTTTGCGCTCTTTAAGCCACTTTAAATATAGTTAAATGCAATGTGATATTTTGATTTCAGAGAATATTGCTTTAGGGTTAGAGAGGTGTCCATCTGATTTGTTCACTACTTTGTTAAATTTAAATAAATACAGAATGTTCATAATTATATTATTATTTTACAAATAAATTAATTAAACTATAAGCAGATAAAAAATAGCCAGAAAGCCATGTATAGGATACAATTAACATATCCGTATGTACGTCTTATTTCATCGTTTTTTATATTTCAGGAAAGGGGAGAGGAGTTATTTTACAATCTATTATTCCCCTGGCGCCCCCCCCCTCCTCCAGTAACGGCTTTAGTTCTAGAATATGTAGTTATATATGTTTTCATTTCGTTACCACTTCCGATTTACAACCATCGTGTTTTGAATCTTCCTGTACAAGCATAAAAGGCTGCATGTGGAAACCCGCACTAAAGCTAAAGTTTTGAACGCATCATTCTGCAAGCGAATTCATATCCCTCCGTTGGGTAGGTATCCTTGGAAGTTCACGGAGAAGGCAGGATATTCTCTCTCGGCAAACTCCGAATGAGTTATTCCAACTGTTCCCCAAAACTGATTTCGGAATTAAACGTCCGGCGGTAAAGATCGCCCTCGAGATCTTATCCCTAAATCTGTTACGCGTACGAATAAATAAAGCAACTTTCTTTTAAGAGGCCAAAAAATATGACAACATTAAGAATATGGAAAGAGTGAAAATAATCTTTCTTTAATTTTTCCACTATTCTAATAGAATTTAACATGACATTGCTAATAAAATAAGGGTGAATGCTTCTGTAAAAGCGAGTAAACCAAAACATATTCCGGAGAGTACTTTTTCCTGCGTTTCGTTTGATATAGTAGAGAATATATTGATAAAGTAAGTAATGCTGCAGACCGATATACTTAACCCTTTCACGGTGTAGTAAAATTACGAATTCTGGTCCAAAAATTGTTTAGTTTTTTTATCTTTGAAAACACTTCGGTATGTAACAAAAGGATTGTAAGGTCGAGTTTACATTATCGCTAGCACTAGCATTTATGATTGTGGAGTCACTACTACTACTACTACTATCCATGCTGGATAAGAAAAATATAAATTTTTATAGTTCACGAAAACGCTATTTAGAACTAATGAAGTACTAAACTCTGGTGCGATCGGTATCAAAGTCGATGGCATACTAAATCCACAACTAAATTACGTCTCTTTCTTCGGTTAGAATAATATTAGGGAACAAAGGAAGCAAAGAATTTAGCCACAGACGTAGATATCTCTGGTAAACTAAACAGTTTGAACGCGCTACTCTGCCCGTGTGTAGCACGAGATAAAGTGTATGGTACTTGCTCTGATCGTGACTGTCACAGGATACACTGTCAATGGGTTAAAGGAACAGAATTGAGCGATACATTTCCGGGATACAGCTTTTCCACGATTAAAAGGGAATTAGTCTTTCAGATAAACAAACATGGTTGCATTACCGGCCAATTAGATTATGTAAAATAATCATAACTGTTCCATTCTCACAAATATATTATTGTTCAACTAGTCAGAAATATAGTCGAAAAATATATCAAAATTTTTTTGTTTCATTTACATATTTTTATCGAACCACAAGGATGAGCTTTGTGTAGCAATCGATGAAACCCAATCGGCGCGATGCGGTCTTATTACTTATTCCCGTGATTTGAATAAGTCCGCCACAAATATTCTCGCCGTCGTTTTTCCATCCTTTTTCTTTAAGGTTCGCCCGACTGCACAACGAGGGCGCTTGGTTTTGCGAGTCGGCGCGCCATCGAACGCACAGAGTTTCCTAAAGCTCCAACCTTCACGACCTTCTCCTTCGACTTTTCCATTTTTCACGCTCGTAATGCACCAACGATGAAGTCAACAATAATAGAAATCACATTAGCAATCGATTTCACCGTGCATACATAAATATTTATGTATTGTTTACTAGGATTTTTTTTGTTCTGTCACAATTGGTAATAAGCGGAAAAGGGTTTCTCCATTTGAGCAGCTTTGTGTCTTTTCGTCGCCATTTTTTAAACCAGTGCTTCACTATACAGTTATTTGTTTGTATGTATGTATGTTATGTTTATAGCGGCATCGATTACTGAGACCATTAGCCGCTATTATTTGTTTGTTGTCGAGGGGTTGAAATAATAAGCATTCGTTATAACTTCCACCGAAAAAGCGCGCCGTCAATTTCGCGGGTCTTTGAATATTGACGAGTCCCCAAAGTGCAACCGGCGACGCGTGGAAAGAAATTTTATATCCCACATAGAATTTAAGTATCCACGTTGCACCTGAAAATACATCGAGCTATTGCGGAATAATTTATCCGAAGGGGAGATATTATCTTCAGCAATCGCGAAGCAACAATCGCAAATACAATCAGCTTTTTAAAATCAGAATGTTTTTCTTTTTTTACTCTATCGTTTGTGCAACAATAGACAATCTCTTTAACAACGTATACATACGCTTCTCGTATATATCGATAAATCTATAAGAGCTTATATATGTAGGAACAGGACTTTTTATGCGAGAACATCAGCGCAATATTATGAGACGTTTTTTTGTAACGACGTGTGCCTGTTTACATATGATTGTCATTCTGAGAATTTGTACGCGTAATGCGTGCGTGAGGATAAGATGTGGGATTTTTTGGCATCAGATCTGCAGCGCGTGATAGGCAAATATCAGAGTATAAGAGCAGAGAACGTGAAAAATAGCAGTATGAACGGTGAGACACAGTTTTGTGTACGCTTTTTTACTATTATTAATTATATCGTTTGTCATTTTAACCAGTTAATCGTGGAATTTATCGCGGAACGTAAAGCAGGAATGCGACGCGGAATGAATTTACGATGTATCTAAAGCAAAGTAAGGAAGGATTGTATTTTTCTTCGATTATAGTTTTCGACATTGGTTTTTCTGCAAATGAGTTCTTGCAGTAAATAATAATTTTTTATTTTATACTATCAGTATAAAGGTCAAGCGAATGGAAAGAAAATTTAGGATTGACGTGTATACACATCGAACGCAGTTAACTGGTTAAATTATGCAACCTGCTTTATATACTACCAACTAATTTCCTACATATATCACATACGCTTTTAACCGTTACAAGATTAAGCGTTAGATATATCATATGTGGAATAAACTATTCCATACAATTTTACGAAATTTTTGGTGTAATAACTGTAGAATACGGTAGCACGATAATTCGAATAATAACAGAAACATACAAAAGGCTAAGTCAACCAACATTAACGCTGAATTAACTCTGATGATTAACACGTAAATTAACGCTGATGACTTTATTCTCAAACACTGCTATGTATCACTCGACGCATATACGCACAGCTTTCTCTGCTCTCTCGCAACGACTTTCGCGTCTTTTGTTTGAAGAAGTATTAGACCCTATGTGAAGTAGCGTGACATTTACACATACGAGCACACAGATGCATACATTTTATCCTTACATCCCACATATACCTCACTTTACACGTTAGGTGCCACGTCAGTCACCAATGACTGACACGGAACTTTCTCTTTAGGCCGCGTCAGTCTGGTGACTGACAGCGCACTTCGAAGCAGCACGCGTGGCCTGACGGGGATTTCCTCATAAATTCGCGTGGCACTCAACGCGTTACAGATATAAATGCAATTTATTAAAACAAGATAAAGAAAGGTAAGATCTGCTTGTACATCGATTACAGAAGGTTGTAACTTTTCGAGCTAAATTTTTCGCCATCTTTGAAACTAACATTCGTGAAATTGTATTATAACATTAAGACTATAAGCAAATTTAAGATACAAATCCAAAATGGTATTTATTAAAATTTAAAAGAGGCGACTGAATCATCTGTTTATACTCTGGCCCTATTCCCAAGCGCCCTGCAGTGACCCGCTTGACGGTTAATCCGCGCTTAACGTCTTAATATTTTAAATTGGCGATAATAATCATCTCTTAAATAAAATAATCGTTTTCAATTGGACAACAATAATTTAAAGACCAATAGTTCGCCAGACTATTTCTACGATACTTGGTAAAAGCATCGACGATGCCACCGATCAAGATTATATGAGGCAGACGTGTTTTTTTCGTGCATAAAGCGGCAGACGAAAAAAAAAATAGAAAGAGTATAGCTGAAGCCGGCAGTACTCTCGATGTACAGCGAGTTATACATGAAATATTCATGGAACTCTGCAAGTCACCCCTTTCGTTACGCCGGCTCGACTGTGCAGGCACTTCAAAGAGCCCCGTACGCCATGTTACACCATAAACAATCTTGTTTCCGAGGGGATGCAAATGCTGGCCGATGCGCCCAGGCCGAATCGAGTCATCGAATAAATTCTGGAAAACGGCCCGCAGGCCCGTGCCAAGATAATTTAAACGGCCGTGCGCATGGAACAAATCGCCGATTATTTATCGCGAACTCTTCCCCTTAGAAGAAGGAAAAATCCTCGTTTCCAGGTTCTTGCCGCATGGAAAATGATTTAGTTTTCTATCGAAACGCGATGTAATAATAATATAAGATTTACATTTCATAGGGTTTAAAGTAAACCGTATCCGCTTATGATAATGCATAAGGTAAATTCATGCATTTCGTCGCCGCATTATACGTTTCATTTGCAATAAACGCTATTTTACATTTTTAAAGCTTACAACCTTCTAATCCTTTTTCGTTAAAACGAATGGGTTAACGAAAATAGCCCCAGCCTCATGTGCGTATGCGTTTACCATGTCCATTAATATCATGCCGGTAGTTGAAAATTCAAATAGTAGTACAAGAAAAAATACTTATCCCACCTGGTAGTATCATCTCTTTCATTCCGGATGGAAAAGCTTAAAAATTTCGGATAAAGCGTGTATACATAATTTGCATACAAAACACGAAGCCTTATTCTTGGAATTTCTTGTCCGTCGAGAATATCCAGGCTATTCGTTATGGACATTACCCATTTTGTTACGATGTAATTCTCGCTCAGCCAACGTTATTTTTTACGAATCGTCTTTTGCCCGCGGAATAGCCGAATTGCAAATCGACGTAGGAGGGCTTCTCCTTCATAGCGGAAGATTCCGCTCTTTGGGTGGTTTCCAAAGCGCGAAGGATTCCAACCTCGTTTGCCGCAAGACTGGCGTCACGAGCTCTCCCCTTGTCTCTCCTCGCTTTGAGGCACGCCGGATAGGGATTCGTGCTTCCATCGCGAGGGGTTTAAATCCCATCCATCGTCCTTGGATTTTCCCATACGCTACGTACACGACAAACCCGGTGACTTAGGGATATTCTGAAAACGTGCGTAACCGACCGGCTACATTGCCACCTGTAAGGGGTATCGGGATTAGATGAGATGGGCAGGTGGAACGAAGAGGTGTATAGCGTGGATATATTATTGTAATGACTTTTCTTTCAGTTTGATGTATGATGTATTAACCACTTGCGCTACGATTTAACTTTCGGTTGCCGTGCCGCACTGTACAATATAACGTGCGGTAAGGCGTTACATTACACCTAAAAATCCGTACAACATACCTAAAATATCTAACTGTTAACCGACGTGACGGACATCTTGTTTCTATTTTTCCAACAAATGCCTATAGACGTGATATACATGTCGCCGGGGGTTTTGGAACGAAAGCATCTCGACGTGCGTAGCACGTCTTTATAGCGCAAGTGGTTAATTGCAAAGTAATCTCAGCCTATTTTTATACTCACGCTCCTATATGTATACTTCATCCTTAACCTTTCTACCCTTACTAACGTTTCGTATGTTTTGCACAGTAAATAGCAATAATCTTGTTTGTTAGAATACAGTACGATTCCTCAGGACCATAGAACCATTCTGTTGAATGGCCGTAAACAATGCAGCTAAAAAATCTTAAAATTATGATGGTATCACCACGTGCTTGTTGTAGTGCTGTAAGTATATAAACATCGTTTGAATTATGGAATATTTATCGGATGCATTCTTCTAGAAAGAATTTCAGGAATCGGAGGAATTCTAATTTGTTTGAATACAGTGTCATTCGATAAAACTGTGGTTTCTTAAACGTATACAACAGTTACTCGTCCGGCAGCCATTTTTTTCAGACGTCTCTTGCATACCAAGAATTATTGCAATCCTATCATGTTCTCGTTCGAATATTCTTATTCGAAAACGCTTAACGATATGCGCTTAAGGAGGATTCGTACAAGCTAATTAAGTAGGCGCTCTGCCTCTTAGCGGGAAATATTTTTCCTTTATTCCCAGGAGCAAATTCGGCGGTACGCGTAAAACAGCTTCACCCTATGATGGACGGTTATCGTGCCATTGTCGACGAAACCGTTTTTATTTTGCAAGCTTCTCCTTTAACCCCGGGTGTGCTTGCCATCCGCAAATAACGCGCTTTTCTCCTCCTAGTTTTTCGCGTCTCTTACCCTCCAAAGGCCGTCTGTCGGCCATATTTACCCGCCAACCCCCTCGTGTCCATCCCTCGTCCGCCCCAAGCAACATAAACGACGCTCTACCTTCGGCTACCCTCTCGATTTTTTCGCCTCTTATGCACGAACGTCGCCGCTCCGCCAAAGGCCTTTTTTTCCCTTTCGTCTTCCATCATCCAACGTTGGGAATTTATCTGACGATGCTAGACGAGCTATCGAGGAATTTTGATTTTCCAAATAGAGCGCGTTTGACATACTCGGAGAAAGTTTGGAAAATGTCGGAAAGGAGAGAAAGTTTGTGAAAAAATCTCCGAACTGCGTGGAGCTTGTACGACGTGTAATCTGTAAGAAATAGAGATAGGCGTTATGCGGGCTGTTTCTCGTTTATTGTTAAGATATTATGGAAAAGACAATTGTGGAGAGAAGAATTGTGAAGCGTAAGCGAGAAAGTACGAAAAGATTGTAGAAGCACGGTTTAGTAAAATTTATTATTCTCATTTATGTTCTTCTTCAGTAAAACCTCTTATAAATCAGACCTCGATTCGAATAATCCCACTTCTGAAGAATTTTGTAATTCCCATAGGCCGTTGCTCGTTCGGTAAATGGCACATAAGGACATAAGGAGGCGGTTACGTAAGAAAATATACAGCACAAGAAATACGTTTAAGCATCTCTATTCTCTAACCGTTGCGCACGAATTTTCTGTAACTCCTTGCGACTCTCCCAACAACTAGCGGAGGACCGCTCGCAGAAGGTAGAACACTTCACAATGCCTTCACATTTCTACATTTCGTCACGTCTATTCTATATTACTGGCCTGGCACTAGCATGCATAGAGCGGAAGGTCTGTAAGAGTTCAATTTATTCTTTTAATGTCGGTATTGAAGGAATCCCTTTGTTGCACCTTGCAGCATCACAATTTTTCGTGCGCATTTTTCGGCGTTGTATATTCTATTTACACAATTTTGTGACGATGCTGGGAACGTTGAATTAATCGATATTAATCAATTCTAGTTAAAATGAAGAATCTATTGACGACAATTTAATGACTGGTTTATTAGAAGAATCCAGTGTACGATTTTGATTCTTATCACACTAATTTCTCGATCCATAGTAATGTTAATATGTTTATATCTATCAAACGAAAAGTACATGCGTATAATAATACATTCGTTTCTTATATGTCTTGGATAATTACTATCGATTAGAAGTTGTTTAACTAATTCTACATACCAATAAATACACAGTACATATCTATACACATTCCACTACGCAAAGATTACCGATCGTCGCGGCGTGATTGCTTGCATGCTATTTATATTTCACTGGTTGCAACGTATCGGATGAATAGATATTAAATGAAGGATGCCTTCTACGCTTTATCTTAGGCAGCTTTTGTGCTCCGTGAGTTCATCGGCCCTAAAGCCGCTCGTAGTCGGGAGTAATACTGCCTTTCGTGTCGATTGGATTCAAGGGTCTTTGAAGAAAAAAGGGACGAAGGAAAAAGAGACTCGGTAATGAAAGGATACCCAGGATGCGATCGAAGTCGATGTATCCCGGCGTATATTCCTCGCTATTATCCCCGATGTTCTTCATCCATTCCTCTTATTTCCATCGGGCTTAGCCTTTCCGGGAGTAGCATACCAGTTCGCGGATTCCAAAGACGCTGGGAACATTCCACGAGAAAAATAGTTGCAGAGGTATTAAGCCGAAAAGAAAGGTACAGAATGGAATGGGCCCGCGGGCGCCTTTTCATAGGCTTCTTTGACTTCCCTCGAGTGCACATCTCAAAGGATTCGACGGGAGGACGAGGAAGGGAGAAAGAGAAAGGAAGAACGGGAAAGAGCGGCGTGGCCCGATCTTGTATTTCAGCAATTGCCCATTTTCTGCCTGGCTTGACCTATTTCCCTTTCTTTAATTCTCCCCTCGCGCTGGATTCCATTAGAGAACTCGTCTCGATCGTAATGGCTCGTTACGAAGGAAAACAAACTGCGACGGAGCGACTGGAATTTTATTCTGATCGAGGAAGAAAGTGGGATCATATCGAGTCCTTATTGCGAGCAAAAAAAAGCGATACACGAAGAGATTCTGCTGCGAGATTTTACTTCGAATCTTCATGGATGTGTACGTAGTTAACCCGTTATATGCAAAAGCCAAATGCAAACCTAAATAATGCACTAATTAATTCATTTCCTACGCTATGCTAATTAGAGAAAAAATATTTTTATTGAGTTTGTAATTCTTATAGCAGTCAATACAACGTTTAGTTACAACAATCAAAACTAAAAGTTCCACTGCTTAGGGAGAAATAAATAATAACCGAGCGTCCTAAAAAAGGGAGAATGGTAAATAATGATGTTACTGCTTAGGGCATTAATGGTGAAGTATACCTGAGCGAGTGGTCACCAGATGTTTTATTACTCTGTAGAAAACTCAAGCAAAGGGTGACCAGGCAAGGACCTGGTCAAAATAACCATCAAATATCTGATGAACAAATGCTTGCTTAGGTAAAGGTTAATTAACAAACGCGAAAATTGTTGAACAGGCACCGTCAGCCCTACCCTTGCAAGACCGCCCCTCCAAACTGGCATCTTCAATGCCAGTTAAATAGACAACGTCCTTTCAACGAACAGAACTTCTAGTCGAACGTCATGCGAATACACACCGATAGGCGATCCCTCAATGTAGAGATAGCCAAGAATCTTATCAGGGAATTCTATCAATCGTCACTGTAATACTATTCGATAGGCAATCTCTCAGTCTAGAGATAGCCATTCATCATCTCAATCGTAGAAGTTTATTACGCTGAACGACTTATTCATAGTCAACCGTGTTATTCGTGGTGTAAATATATACATTGTCGTTATATCGTGAGTGCTCAATTCTCGAACCCTTGATTCCGGATTCCGTGATACAAACCAACTAGTCGCCGTCCGAAAATCTTGTATGGCGAGGTGATCTGCCTTTGGGAACGCCACCATTACTGGGAGCAGCAGTTGCTCACGGGAAAGATCACCCAAAAATAGCTATTCAGCAACACTCGCCCAACCATCGATACACGCACCACGGCCTTCTTACCGGGTTAAGGGTTCATCGCGGATACGAGAAAGAGGGAAATAGACACGCCTGTTTTTCTCTCAAGCGTCAAAGCACACGTCGGACTATTGGTTCAACGTGCAGCCAAATCCAGCGTGCACGACGTCAACAAATGGGTTAATGCATACTGTGCACAGCGGACTATAGTAATATTTAAACACAGTGGTACTTCAAAAGCCATTGCTGTATATCCTTGCTATTTATGTAATCTATGAATTCGCTGTTTTTTAGTCACTTAAAACATTTGTTACCAATTATGAAAACATAACACCTCTTTATTTTGTTTATGCACTTTTTTTTGGTAATCTATCATAAAAAAAGCAATGTCCTATTTCGACCTCGCAAAAATATTCTCGATTATATGTTTTTAAAACGATTTGGGATGCTTGGATAAAGAATTAACAAATCTATTCACGTTATTACTAGTTTTTATCGACTATTTCGCATTGTAATGAATTTTAAATGCGATTTAAGTGTTATCAAAAGATCTACAACAAAAGCCTGACCAACCATTCCACGCTTTTTTTCTTCTACATTATCAAAAATCCACATCATCTGCCCTATCGTTTGCAAAATCAACGTCTTCTCCAAAAACTTAATCAACAATAAACAAATCCGCGGTTCGAATAGAACAATGCTCGTCTACCGCTCCTCTCTCAAGAAAGCCTTTTTTTCAAACTCCACGCAATACACTTCAGCAGCTTCCAGACCGCCATTATCCATGCGGCAAACGGCATTATCTCCCGGGTACGTTAAGCGCCTCGCTTTCACAGTCTACGCTTATCGATTTCAGCTTGAAAGGAACGAAGGGCCCCGTACGCGGTACGGCGATGAGACTTAATTGGATTAAAATTTCAACAGCGGACACGGCGAAGGGAGGCCTCTGTCTCGTATACTCCGTAGAATTCTTGCGGCGTTATCCCGGCCTCCAGCTTTTACGCCGAATTATGAAGTAATAGCTCACCGAGTTGCGCCTGGAAACGTGCTTTTGGTATAACCTGCAACGCGCCTATCCCCTCTTTTTTCTTTTTTTTTTTTCTTGTTGCCATCCAGAGGTGAAAAAAACGCGGAGGCCGCGGTTTCCATCCAAAAATCCTTCACGTTTCGCCCAACCTGTTCCCACAAAATTGTAACGAGTTGCATCTGAGGTGTATTATGGTTGTTGATTAGAACATGGAAAGTGCAGAATGATTTTGGACATCAGGGATATTTTGGTAGGAATACTGGCTGACGTTTCTGTCTGAATCATTTCATTGAGCTAAAGGAATATTTGTAAAGATTCGACGAATCCTATGGTTTCTTAAGATGTGCCTATTTAAACAAAGATTGGAATCAGAGTTTTAGAAATAAAGCTTTGTGTGATTCGCATGTTTAGTTATTGGGTGCATTTACCTTAGTATTATATCCTATACATCCTTGTTCGTAAACTCGACGTAAACTATTGCATTATTAATGGCGTAGTTTAAATATATTACTTGGTATAGGTTCATTTCACAGTATTTGACAATTCCAATAATCGAAACATGTTGAAAACGTGTATATATCGCGAAATAAGCGGAGCTTCTTTTTTCCGGGCATGTTTTATATACAAAAGGGTTGATTATGTGGATAAAGGACGAAGCACTATCGCGGAACGTTTCAGTATTTTTATAAACTGCGTCGCCCGACTTTTATTATGACAATTCCATGGCTTCATAAAAGATTTAGTGATATTGCTGAGAATATTTGGAATTCTTCGTACGTGAATTTATTAGTTTCCAGGAGAGATTCCGCCGTTTGTGAGAAAAAAGAAATGGCCATATTCGTACAGAATGTCGAAGCGCAATAAACCTAAAAATGCCTGGAACAATTCTTAATTGAAAACCGTAGACGAGTGAAATAACATAACGGAACATTTAACGAAGTATTTTATTTAAATTATCATACTAATCTATTCATTTGTTTCTATAACATTTTAACACTGACTGATGAAACCATACAGCGTACAACCTATTAACCAACATTCAAACTAGCTTCTATAACGAATCTTTTATGAATTTACAATACAGAAATTCCCTGAACAATGTTAAAAGTGACACATAATGTTTGGATTAAATCGTATTGATAAAGCTTTCCATATGCTTCTCTTCTCAGCTCGTTATGTACGTATTTTTTATCGATACCTGTCATCGAGTTAAACGTAGGACACGTAATAACACCAAAGGCAGATGACAAGGTGTAAAAAGATTTAAGGAGGCTCTTGTCCCGATAGATTTCCTTTCGTCCGTCAAATGGCGATTTCATTAATGTGATTTCAGGACGACGTCGTACGAAATCGTACAGTTAATACCATACGAGTGTTTCCTCCCGCATTTCCAGCCCTTTAAGATCTTCTTTCTCTCTACCCTCAACTTATCTCACTTATTATATTCACTTTACCACCGAGGCCTGCTTCACAGAGGAAATTTCGCCCGGAGAAGGAAGGCGAGGGTGATAACTCTAGACGGTATGAAAATATTATTGGTAGCAGGGAAAAGTTTTCATCTTTTTTTATCCCCTTGAAGCGCCTTCCGAATTTTTATAAGCGAGTTTTAAACCACCCCTGATGTATATGATATATACCGAGAATATAATACTTAAATCGAGATGGACGAGAAGGATGAAGAATCGAAAAAAAAGGGTCGGCGGAAAAACAAATGAAGAAGTTGTTGGACAGTTAACGCGGTCCTTCTCACGTTTTTGAAAATTTGACCGCTTTTACCTCTGGTTTGTTTGCCAACTCTCTCTCTCTCTCTCTTTCTCTCTCAATATTTCATTTTACGATTATTTCTTACTACACATCTATGGCTGCGAAATACTTGAATCATCCACAAAATCCAAGCCGAAATACGTTTATTTCTAGATGTCACTATTACATCCTTTGTCTCTTTGCCATTTTTCTCGTCAACCATTTCTGCGAGTCGGGAAAGTTGGACGGGCTATGATATAGTCCCCCTTGTAGTTACGCGACAAGTCGAAGAAACAAATCAGGAGAACGGGTAACTGGAAAGTCACGGAGAAGAAAATAAGTACTATCGAGTGCCTCGACAGAAAGAACCATCATGTCGCCGTCTATTTCGGGAAGTTTCGAATATCGAACCTTGCGCAAACGTGCCACGTCGCCGTCCCTTAGAATTTATCTCTCCAATTAAAGTTCGGCAACGCAAAGATACCAAATGATCGCTCGTCCTACTTCTCCTATGTTTTACGCCGTATAGCCGACAATTCCTACAGTTTTCAACACTCTCATACGCTTACAGTGGAAGATTTGTAATACAATACTTGAATGACTTTGAACTATCCTCTTGATTTATAATAAATCATGAATCTAGACAGGAACTATAAATGAATTAGGGAGAACTACGTAAATGGAATGTTATATACGTTACGTTAATTTTCTAAATTTATTTTTCAAAAAGGTCCTTAACCCCTAGACATAAACGGCAAGCTGGATTCATTTCATTTCATGTGCCATCGTAGACTTTTACGAGTTTCATTTGTCAAGAGCAGTTTCCAACGCACGCCATGCGGTATATTATTAGATTACTCAATTGCTTCACTCGTGCGTTGATTCTGGTTTGTTTACAACGTTCGAGATAGCGCGCGCACCTTTGCAACAATTCGAGTAACAACAAATCAGAAGAAGCACATTGACAGTAGGATTCGGTAGTTCATACAGTAGTTGACAGTAGTAGTCATTGAATTACTGGTTTATAATGTTATTTAACTGTTCTCCATTAACATTATGTATCATCCTGATTTAATGTTATATAAGAATTCAAATTTCACAATAAAATGTTCACTTTCTCAGCTTGCACGTAACTGTTCGATTGAGCAAAACTAAATAGTATTTTTCGGACGCATCAAACTCCCGTCTTATTTGCATATCAAGGTGTTAAGAAAATATTTCAAAAAAGGAGTATTCTACGCGCATAATTAAAACTGTTTTGCCTCTAAGGTCGCTTTTCTTCGTCTTGCGTGTTATTCGAGTAAATCAATGACCAATGGCAATTAGTCGGCATTACAAATGCAGGGCTGTGCGTCCTTCTGATTAATCCATGGGGAAAGTACCTAATGTGCTCGCGGTGGAAAGGTCACGTACCACGTCCTAATTGATCCAATAGTTCAATTAAGGTTCCATCACTGGACAAACTAGAATTGGGCGGCTCTATCCTTCGTTGCCTTTATGCAAATCGCGAAAATCGATGGCCGGAAAAACCAGGATAAATGAACTCATCCCTTAGAAATTTACACGATTCAATCTCATAGAATGAAATGATAATCGCTCGAGAACCGATTTAACCTCCTGAAATCTTACCTGGTACGAAGCATTAAATTAATGCGTAAAGCCTTGAAAAGATTTATCTATCAATTAAAACAGATTTCCACGAAAACCCATTGACCCCTGAATCAATAATATTTCGTAAATACCTCTTGCTACTTCATACTTTATCTCTTATTCCGTGCAATAAGGAAAGTACGGAAAAAAGTTCAATATTTCTCACTTCATAGATAACACGAAAAAAATGTATAAATATAAAAACACACACACACACACACACACATATACATATACAAACCGAAACCTTTATATACATATATAAAGGTTTCGAAACTTGTTTTGATCCACACCTTTTCACAGAAGTACCCCCTCCACCGACTTATCTCCTCTGTAATCCCGTATCAAGGAGTAAGAAGGAAGGAGGAGGAAAAGGGTAAGATGGAAAAGGGAGGAAAAGAGGATCCGGAGAAGCGCGGAGACCCCCAAGAGGTAAGGTTAATCCTTCCACGACCGATCCTTTGTATCTTGCCCCGCCTTCTAAACCCTAATGGATCGACGTGGGTGGTTTTACGCCGTGGCGAACGGGTTGTTTTCCGAGGATAGCCTCCTTTCCACCCTTGTTTGCCGTGCGCCCTCACCGCTGGCCACAAATTCCCAAGTTTTATGCCGCTCGCCGGTTTCGTTTCCACACGATATTTGCCATTCTACCAGATCGTACCGTCGGTAAATTTCCTTCGATGATGGAACTTCGAGGAGCCAGTACTCTACACGGCGACCAAGACGAGAGTTTCAACAGTCGACGATGAATATCGGTATTTGCGGTACGACAACGTAAATCGTATCTCCTTCCCGGCGAATAACATTCTTGAACTTGTCGATTTCTGTTTTGCCGGTGATCACGGCTTAATCGGAAAATATATGTAGGAGAGGAAGTGAGAAAGAAAGAAAAACAGAGCCAAAGGGAAAAAAGAGACAATAGAATGATATATTACAATAAAATATGATATATGATAAATGCGTCTATGGAAACGTTTCAATCTGTTATAATATTATGCGACTCTTCACTATGGTGATCGGTTTCTCACTGCTCAAAAGGGCGTTTTATACCCACTTAGAATCCTTTAGTCGAAGGGCGCGTCGCGGCCGCTTAGAAGGTCGTCTAGCCAGTACTATTTATGGCCACTTACCGCCTTCTTTTCTAAAAACGCTTACATGCGTTTAAAATAGTAGGCTTTTGTTCGTTAGTACTATGCATGTAGTGGCACTTCATCTTTGACTCTTCAAGCTATTGGTTAATCGATACCAAGAACACATAAATATATATGCATTACGTTGTCCCAAAAATGTCTTTTGCTATCTGCATCCAGCTGCTGCGCCTAGCAAGGTTTATGCAAACATGAAACTGTAAGGGCCATCGTATACCAAAGTGTTGCCTATTGCGTCGCGAAGATTGGAGGCGTACAAAGATCAGGTTACATTCTAGGAACAGAAGACCACGAGCAGCCGTGTTGATGATAAACGCGGAGAACTGGGGTGCGTGTTTTAGCGCGTACAAGACAATCTGAAATGTACGCGAGGACCGTCCGGACGCGTCTTGCCTGGAAAACCCTATAAGCAGTACTATTAACACTAATCTTACCAACCACTTTCTTGACGTATTTACGTATATCACGTATATCCTTCAAGAAGAGGAGTGCTCAGTAGAAATATAAATAGGTCGATATAACGATTCACGCTCTGCGGTATAATCATGTAAAATCTCATAAAATGCCACTCTAAGATGTGCAGCAATTATTCCAAGAAACGATTGACCGGTTATTCCGACCGCTTCGATATATTTAGTATTAAACGATTTTTGATTTCACCGAATAGTCACCCCACATTATTATTTATTTTCGACAGCCCTCCTTTCAGAAAACCTTATATGTCTAATATTGTTGGTTTTATTTTTGGTCATCCTTTGGCTGTACACGTAATTCAATAAAATGATATAAAACTAAAAATGTTACTCATTTGTTTTTTAGAACGAAAAAAGACTTTTGGGACAATCCTATATAAAGATACATAAAGTTGGATACGTAACTCTTTTCGCGAGCTCTCAAAACTCATTCAAGTCAATCGAATCGTTTGCAACGAAACACGAATAAGCGATTAAAATGTTATAAGCTGAAGAGAACCACCTACTACTTTGCACAAGTGAAAATTCTCTTTCCCCTCGGAAAGAAAGATGTGGCAATGACCTCCAGTCCGTTCTTAGAAGGGTTTCGAGGGGATAGAGGCTCAACGACCCGAAATTTTCCCCCATCAGAAACAGCGGGCACCGACGTTTCTCCCGGAAGAGAATGGATCCTCCTTCCCTTACGGCAGGATTTCCGCGAGTGAGTCCGCAGGGCCATTTCGGCACGGAAGGAACCGCGAGGCCGATGTTATCGACAGCCTGTCTTCGGCCGTCTCTCGATACAATCCGTACCAACCGGATGCGGAGTCCGAAACCCGATCTGCGCTGACCCGAGCTTAACTCGATCCACCCACTCGTAACGTCTGGGGTGAATTATCTCCGATTCTTCTTCCCTCTAATCTCATACCCCACCTCGTATCCGCGATTTAACATGTAATGCTCCCTCTTACGAAGTATGGAGAGACGATGGATCTAGTTAATTATTATGGTCAACAACGAGCATCATGATGTCGCTCCTGCTAAATTACTATTTGATGCGTGGCATCATTTTTTAGAACATTAACATTAAATCTACCGAAGCGGTCAAAATAACCTGTTGGTCGTTTATTAGAAAATTCATTGTACTTTATTAAAAGGCAGATTTTGAGATTTTTCACGACTCTATCGCAGTGTGTGAATCATTCTGTCGATCTATTGATATGGTCTTTTTAATAGCCTTTTTCTTTAAGGATATACGTGGTATACATAAATATGTCCAGAAAGTGGCTAGTAAGTTTAGTGTTGATAGTGAATTGATTCGCCCAGTATATTAACCTTTTCATACGTACGATACACCCAGTATATTAACCTTTTTTCATACGTTTTTTCTTTTCATGTAGGGTAGCATCAGCCCGGAATTAATTTTAGATTTATTATTATCCTCATACTCGGAATGTAAAATGAATGAAAACGAGTTTTTATCTGTTCCTTTGACATAAAGCTCTCATAACATACAACCCAACTAAAATTCATAATCACATTCGTACCATATAGAAAAACATTTATTCGGTGGCTGTTTTAAATAAGATAGAAGCGTGAAAGAAAAAAAAATGGCGATTATCAAAAGTTTTTATCCGAGTGTATGAATTTCGAACGAAGCCTTTGAAAATTCTTCGCAAACATATCAAACGAAATGTTTTAAAGGCTTTACTTATTAAAATATGATTTTCGTTCTTACACACGCTACATCTGCTTTAGACTAAATATGTACACTCAGATTTAATCGAAAATCCATCCCGAAGCTCTTTCTTTCAATTACTCATATTTAATTATTTCAATTATTCAATCATTTAAAAAAATCATATTTATATTCAATTATCTTTTTCATATTAAATAATTCAATTACCTAAAAAATATATTATAATACTTGCGCAATATTTGAACGTAACATTTTTGCTACTATTCGGCGACATACGAGTGGAATGTCGGAATTGTTTGGCGCAAATACAGCGACATAAAAGTTTAAAAGGTTAATACAATATACTGAGGACGAACGTATTGTATAATATATAGTATATATAGATGATATGTCTCTAGCGTGGTAATATTATTACTAAGTGTTCAATTTTGTTAAATTTAATCTTGCTGCCTTCAAAATTTCTACTGAGAGCCCGATGTTTTCCTATAAAAGAAGCATAATATAACGTGTAATCCTACTTTTTCTGACTTTGCATGAACTGTGAAGAAGTGAGTGTTACAAAGTTATGTACCGTCTAGGACACAGAACGTTAATTAATAGATTCAGCGTAAGTGCGGTATAAATCTTTAGGAGACAAGACACTCTGAACACAAATCATGCAGTGAAACAGATGGTGCAAAATAAGATGAACAATTAAAATACGAAAGAGACGAAGTATAATTAACAGCACAAATAAATTAACAAAATGACAAAGGTCATTTTTTGAGAAAACAGTTACAATACGTATAAAAAAGAATAAAAATAACTAACGAAAAAAGTTACTTGGGGCAGACTTAGGTTGCGCAATTGTGGGAAGTGTTACGTACGCCGGACCAACGCTTATGGAAAAGGGAAATCGAGAAACAAACCAAAGCGAAATCTAACATCTGCATGCCAGTTGCCCAAACGTTAGATCCGCGATAGTAAGAGGAATAAACTCAAGGATCTTTAGAAACCCCAATAAATAGAAAATTAGGGGAATCAAGCGTCCAAAAGTCTACACCCATAAAGTTCCATCTGATAGCAGAAGACGACGACAGGCTCCTAGAGTCTCTATTTATTGTCGACGCCTAGGACTCTGGAACCCTCAGATAAATAAAAACCTAACGCATATGCCACAGATGCACGTGCAGGATCTCGTCATACCTTTGGAATTTTTACGCCAAGGAGGCGTAGAATTTGGACAACATATATATCGGTGCTTTTGGGAACGGCGATGACTATTATTCCAGTTTTCATTACGGTTAGACACGACAGTAATGTTCGCAACAGTCGCGATCTCCCTGCGTTTAAATTTTAACCAGTAAGATTCGATCATTTGTGTAAATATTCTTAATTGAGTTTTTCTCCATCCAATAGTGGACATCACGATATTTGTAAATTACCTGAGGCGCACTCGACTGCATATCGGAAAGGGTGCAAATATCTGGAATCAACCAGCATTTAATTACTTTTATAATCGGAGAGATCCGATTCTTCCTGACCTAAAGTCACCTCCGGAAGGATTGAGGCGCACTCGACTGCGTATCGGTGTAACCGAGAAAACCAAGGGTTGGTTTGATGAGAGTTAAATTCAAACGTAAACTTCGCGGTGGACAGGAACTCGAATTTAAGCCTTTCACCTTGAATTTGAGAAATATGTAAAAGTCTTTATTGCGAAAGAAGGTTTCGTTGGTATCCTTCTTCAACCTCCAAAATTCGCCCAATATTGTTAGTAAATTTGTCTCATCCCAGGGGAGTGTTGCGTAGACACGCTTGACCCAAAACTATAAATTTCTTGATTTTAAAACTATTGCTAAACTAAACAATATAATTAAAAATGGGTAAATACAAGATCATTTGTTGACATAAATTCGACAGTCGCGGATAGTCCGTGCCAGTACACCGTATATATCCACATATACGTATATATATATATATATATATATATATATATATATATATATATATTCACAGTACACCATATATATCCACATATACGTATATCCACAATAGCAATATCCACACTTGTTTACATTCATAAATTAACAGACATAAAGTGTGGTACTGGTCAACAACCTTCGTCGGTAGCATCACACACACATGTGTGAGCAGCCATTAAAGTGTTAAGGTCTTCAACTGTTAAAGTCATTTTTACAACTGTATATATTTTTTTTTTTATTTCAGTTCCACTAACTTATTGAATAACCTAGTATACATTGTAATCAATCGTTCAAAGACGACGCCTGAGAAATTTACGCAGATGACGAGTTCAACGAAGAACCTAAGCTCATTACTCTAGTTGGAAAAATCGCGCTGTAAAGATGGCGATATCTGAACCATCGTGGATCGCTGAGCGAGCGCGAGCAAAATCGACTTTTTGTGTCCTGGAGAGCGACGCAAATCCTGCCTGTGTACACAAGCAATCAATAATTTGTTCCACGACCCCTCAAGGGGTGCAATAAGAACTTACAATATGACTGTGGCAATGACAGGCGACAAGGAGCAATTGGTCCAGATTTATATTCTATGATCGACACGCGTGCGATTTGCAAACTGCGCAGAAATGCATAATTATGGTTATTACAATACGCATTGATATGTCTAACTGTATTATTTGTAAAAACGTACAAACATGACATTATAGAATCTAATATAACTTATTACCAGTCCAAGAATGTGTGAGAAGAAAGAATAATCTTTTAAAATCAAAAAAATATGCTTTAAGAGGAAACTTTTGCATCAGAGTTATTACGTGATTCAATTGCGATTGAAGTGATTTCGTGCTATCAATTGCTTCACCGATTGTTTCAATGTAAAATAAATTGTAATTCTGACAAAAACCGTTCCATAGCTTTGAATAAAACCATTTCACAGCCCTGAAAAGTGCACTGAAATGCACTGCAACTCTGCAACTGAAACACCTACAACTCTGAAAAAAAGTAAAAGTTGGTCCACCATCCGTGTCGCACAACTACCTGATACACTCCTTTCAATCAGTTAATATTACGAAATTATTGATATATTCTCCTTATAATTTTACCTTATAATTTACTTTACATTTACCGACAATATTTACCTTACAATCTTTCTTCACTTTAATATTTCCACCCGAGTCTGATCCTACAACAATAAATTTCAAGCGTGCTGTTAATTAAATTTATCTCAAGTTTTTCTTGTTCTACAAATTCTTGTATAATCTTTTATAAATGCCGAAAGAATCGATTACTAAGCAGTAGGGACGTGTATTTTACACAGTTATATTAAGTGTTTTTTATTATAATGTCCTACATTTCTTCTGATATTTATTAACATACAACGAATTAAACGAAACTCCCCCGTTCAGTAGAAAGAAAGTTGAAATTCTTCCTCGTTAATGGCGTTTAGTCGATTCTAGGGAATCCTTCAAAGTACTTCAAATCGGGAAATAACGAGGCTATGTTTATCTTTACGCGCCGCATAGGCGCATTATCGCAAAGCGTGCATGCAAATAACGTGCCGGTACGTACGCGTGTACCTTGCAAAAGGAAACTGGGTACGATTCCCGACGTCGCATTAAGAATAGTACGGCCCCATTATCCTTGATCTCGACTACTGCCAACTTTGTTTACGAACGTTTGATATTCATGGAGCGCAATTCCGTTGCAGAAAGCACAGGGCACGCTGGAACTGCGCTCGTTATTCGCGGAGCTACACGCGTAAGCGGAAAATTTCTCGAATTTTCGGAAATTTCGACCTGTATATTTGTGTAATATTACGTGTGGAACACCGAGGGAATCATTTTGCTTCTGTGTATTTATAAAGCGGTGCCACGATACGATTGGTTAACACTAGAACTGCCGAACCAATGAAACGAGTTTTCAGCCATTTGTCAGAAAAATTGATTGGTATTCATGGCGACGTATTTTCTATACTTTTTCATAACCGTTGTAGTATGCTGATGATTATATTATATTATTCTATTGGCAATTCTTCTTTTCTTTCTCTTTTTTTTTTAAAGACGTTTCTGATGGTAATTCTAATGCTAAAGAAAGGTAATATCGGTCCGGCCAAAAAACTTGGACGTTGATTCTTGTTCATACACAAGTTCGAGGTTTAAGATTACCAAATTGGCAACCTACCAGCAAGGCGAATCATTTCTAGACTAATTTCAAACATCAAAGATTCTTCAGGAACGTTTTAAAGGATAACGCTTGTTAAAGACTTCTGCAGAATCTATAAAAAGAAAAATGCAGAAAAGTCATGAAATCTTATCGATCGTGTTAACCAAACACAATATCTCGAAAATATCAAAGAGGATAAAAGAGAAATATAAAAAAATAGAGACACATTAATGGATAGGGAAAGTCAGACGATTTGTGGATAAGATCCTCGAAAGAGAAAAATTGGGAACGGAATAATACGAGAACCGGAGGTATTCCGATGGATGGAAATTCAACAATGGGTTGGGGCATTTAGACGGAAGTGCATCACGCCGAGTGGCGGGGAAGCTGCGTTATTTATTCGGAGGCCTTTCAGCCAGCGGCGGCGCCAGTAAAAGAAGGCTGGACTGGCGTAACTGTGGCGCGGTGAGCGTGAATTATGAAGTTCGAGCCGGCAGAGTGCGGACACAAAGGGAGAGCTTTGTGCGGAGTCCTATGGGGGTAGGAGGTCCCAAGGAGAGGCTCGCTAAGTCGCTGCACCGAAGACCGTCTCGAGGGTCTTCCACCGCGAGCAGGATCGAGCTTAAATATGCCAGGAAGGATAAATGTTTGAGGAGGGCCTCGCTCCTGGACCGCTCGCCCATTTTCCACCGTCTTCCCGTACGCTTCTCCTTCGCGACGTCTTATTATCGAAAACCTCGCGCAGATTTGGCAGCGTGTGTTACGACGGCATATTGTAGTTGTCCGCAACTGCTGAACTGCGTTTCACAAATTAAATACTGCTTTCTCAGAAGTCTCGAAAGTTTAGAAGGTTTTATTACCAACACTTTCGTTCATTGGTCATTTTATTGAGTTAGAGAATTGTCGTCTTATAATATGGGATTTAAAAGCACTAGTTTTTATTTCTCCAATTCCACAGCTATAGAAATATTTTTTTTGTTAGAATCGTTCGGAAGGTATATAAAATGGAAGAATATTGATGTACATCTTTCACACGAAAGATGTTTCACGTTATGTGTGTAACGTAGTTTTGGTAATTTGGAATTCTGGTTAACAGAATAGGTGCCAAAGGATCATAACAGCTAGTTTATTTTAAAAAATAATGGGGTTATTAGTTTAGGACTTACTGTTTGTTATTTGCTTTTAGTCATCGAATTTAAAACGTACATAGCAAATGAAAATGCCCGTCAGGGTGGTATTTGAAGTTCTTTACGCGTATTGCTTTTGGAGTTTACCTTGTAAATTGCATGTTTTTTAATCGTTTCCATCCAAGGTATATTAGGTTAAAACTCGTGCACTGTATTTCTAAAGCTCGATAGGAGTATGAAATAGTTTTAAGTGCATTGCCAGTTATATCATATTCAAGATCGCAGCCAATACCTCGAAAATTCCACTAACATTAATTTGACTTATACAAAAATATTTCTCACGATTCTTCCAAGATCTCGAATATACCTTACAGACAATTTTATATTCCAAGTTCTTGTCCGTTTCGCATAGTGACCGCATCACTATGCGAGAAAGCAGAAAAAAGATAGGGGAGAAAAAGAAGTTAGGCAATAAAAAACTATATTTGACATTCATACGGAATGATGGGGAGATAGGCGTAAATTTCTCATATGATAACCATTTCATATGAAAACCCGTCAAAGAAAATCATCGTTGAAACCTTGAAAGTGTGTGTATATATTTATGAGCATTCTTAAAAATACTTCAAGACGCTAATGCCTGTTATTTTATAGCTCTGAAAATTTTTTTGAATTTTCTGTGGAGGAAGAAATCAATAGTCAAAATTTGACGACATAGAGAACGTAAGTTTTCAGTAAAGACGATCATTTTTCTCCGATGGTCGACATAACCGATGTGCATGTCGAGACTTCATTGCGTCGAAAGAAGAGAGTGGATGAAACGGATGGGCGCAAAACCGCACGGCATCGCCGTTCATTTTCAAGGGAATATTAAACATAGTATCGTTCTGGAGCACTGTATGTCCGGCGGGCACATACGGCAGAGCTGAAAAAAAGAGAAAGTTATCGTTTACCATTTCTCAAACTTCGCAAACTGAACGCTCCATTTCGATCCTTGATTGCTAGCCAACCAAAGGAAGCATAACTATTTCACATTATATTGATAGTACACTCCATGGGTTCTGTAATTTTTACGAAAAATATGCTCTTGGAATAAGTATCTTTATAAGAAATAAAATCAAAGTAATATTCTTAAGGAAAATAACGATAACGACAGTCGCACTTGTATGGTGTCCTTCAGATTTTTGGAATAATTGGGATTCTTAAATTTCTTGCTAAAAGTATCATAATTTTAATACATAATAAACCATCCAAGTATGAATTTCTGCATTTTCCAAATAACGTATCTTCTTCAATTTGTAGCAGTAAATATTATTCCATAGTATAATCATTTATATTTATTTTATATATATTTCAAAAATATTTTTCAAAGAATACGATCAGTAGACTTACAACAAAAACATAAATTTTTACCTTACATCGAACAGATAAATAATGATATATATATAAATTAATATTGTTATTTAATCGTTGCTCGCTAGGACCAGTTTTTTCAAGGTATTTTTGAGCAAGAAACAGTTTAGAGTAATGATGCCTAATATATAAATTATTATTATAAATATTACACTATTTGCCACTGGTCCACGAAAAAGGTTTATTAGACGTCATTGACTTCTCATACGTGGGCGATCCCTATATATAATAATTTTCTCCCAACATTGAAATATTCATTCTTCAGATTTCTACGATACCATCGCCTCTTCAATTCCATGGCGGAAAATGCACGGGATATTTCCCCCGTCAGCTCGTTCGGACGCGCCCGCTCGTTGGAGAAATTAAAAGGGCAGCAGGCAATGAAAGGTTTTTTTTCGGGAAGGACTAGCCTTTTCGGGTAGGAAAAAGGAATTACACGGAGTCACCCTCACGTGGCCAACGTCCCGGAAAAAACCCACCTGCAACGGCGGTAGTTTATAACCGGAAGTGGTCGCGGTCGGTAATAACCAGACAGGGCGCTTTTAGGGGCCACATTTACGACGTACATACACTAGCCTGCGTCTCCATCGCCCGACCCTTCACCTTTGCAACGGGTTTTCCTCACTGTGTACGTGCATTCTGCTCACACTACGCGCTTTTGCATTTTTGACGAAAAACTATCTCACCCGGAGTGACGTAATATCCACGGTATACCGATCATAAATCGCCATAGCGATGGAATTTCCGAGGGATGTTGAATTTTGTACGTTTAGCGCGACCAGACGTCGTTTTCACCCTCCCTCTTTCCCACTTTATTTAGTTTTCTCCTTTTTAGAATCGAAGAGACACCGAAAAACATTCTAATTGACTCATCGCGTAATTTTTAACTGCTCCAAGAGCGAAAACTGTTTGATTCGCGCATTAGAATCATATCTAAGTTTTTTCTTTACCTTTGGTTTGTATCTTGATATATTTCGAAAGAAAGAATTGTTAACGTGAGAAATATGATGAGAATGAAAGTATGTGGCTAAGATATTGAAACGGATAAAGCAGATTTGTTGGATTTCAAAATGTTCACCTGCAATGAGAACGCACGGTGCAGATTTTACGATAACTTCTATAAATATGAGCGATAACGAAAAAAATGTTGCGAGCGTAAATGTGTTAGGATCAAGGCAATAAAGTGGACGTGTTAAATCTCAAACTGTTTGCTCATATAGAAACCTGCTTTCAGCTTTCTTTTCATTCAATTGCCATGCACGAGTGTATTACGTGACAGGCGCTTCGAAACACAAGGGTGACCTACTTCTGCCTCAGTTTCCACCTTAGAAAATCCTTAGTGTTTCGTGCTAAATGGCTCCTGGCGATGACGTAATAATTATGAACACGCGAAACATTCGCCTGTTTCGCGATACTGAAGGAGATTTACGGAAGTCTGGCGACTATGTCAAACTTCGTTTACGCCAAGCAGAGAACCAAAGTTCGATTAAGGCAACGTCCGTGAGATATAAAAATGTGTGTCAAATTTGCACGAGAACACACCCTATCCCCGAATTTATTATTTGATCAGCTTTCACCGAATTCACCTACCAACATCTGAGCATTAGATTGTGCCAGAAGTTCCTTTTATTTTACGAGGAAATAATAGTTATGCACAACATTTTTTGCTTTATATTATTTTACTGAATTATGTATACAACTGGAAATCGATCGAAGATAAAGACTACATTTCGCAGATTAGGTTTCAGGTTCGTACAAACGTCGCCAGATAAAGCAGCTGCATGCAGATAGCGAAAGAAACTTTTGGGACAACCTACTAGTTTAATCACCCTAAAAATACAACCGCCACGTTTGTATATACCACGAGCATACATAATTCATGGAATACATTCGTTATCAGAAAGCACTTAACTGGAATAGAATCAACGGTTAATCATATTTGTTACTTATGTGCTTCATCAGAATGTCCTCTGTCCTTATTTATAATCTCACTTTATATTGTTCTTATCTATAATCACTCTTTACATGAGATATATCGTCGACCTTCGTGCTTTTGTAGACGCTCATATCTCTGTCGGTGTTTTTGCCCCCCCCCCCCCAAACTTCAGTAGATATCCACCTGCTGAAATTCCCAGAGACTCTTGTCTGTGCTCGCGTGACATACAATAACGTGGGAGGACCGTGGCGCGTAAGTCGTGGAGAGAAAAGAAGGTGGGAGGGAGGTAGAAATTCCGTCGCGTAGCGTCGCTTGATAATTTACTCGGGGCACGATAAGACGTCCGTGACAAATGAGGGAGAGCTCGACGTTGGGACCGGATGAGAGTCGGGAATGGGCTCGAGAAGAGGAGCCAAGGGTAGTGGTAGAGGGTGGTGGAGAGTGAAGGTAGATGGTGGAGGGTGAAGAGCAGCCAAGGTGGTGATGGATGGATGAAGAAGAAGAATGGCGGGGACGGATAGAGAAGAAGAGTCAAGGTGACGGTGAATAGATAGGAGAGAAGAGTGGATGGTGGAGAAGGGCGAAGGAGAGGAGCGAAAGAGGAGAGGAGAAGTAGTGAAGAAGGAAGCAGTCAAGGAAGGTTGAAAGAGGGGGAAGAAATGCGTATAGGAGAAAAGTGAAGGAGAAGGAAAGGTCAAAGAAAGATAGAAGAGAACGGTGCATGGAGGAGGATAGATAGAGAAACATGATGGAGAAGGAAGGAAGGAAAGGGAGGAGGAGAAGGAACCACTTTGGACTACCAGCAGCGGTTGCTGTGATAGCAGGTAATTACGGAGCTGCAGATGGATGGGCGTTCCTACGACAAATTAGTAAAACCAGAAGGAGGACCGTGGAGCCTACGAATATCACGTGGAAAGTCAAAAAACGTTTTTGAAAGAGGGCAGATTTGTACCACCATTGAATCGTTTGAAGACGTATGAAGATAAGCTATTTTTTCTTTATTTCTTTGGCATCGCGAAAATGCGGGCAGGAAAAAACGCATGGTTTTAAACGAAGTCTTGAGAGCGAGAAACTACAAAGTACTAACACTATGATAATCTCGTCGCCTGATACGTAAAAACAAACCATTGCTTTATGTCACGACCTGATGGGTGCTATCGGCCCAAAGTAGCCCGTTTATGAGAGCTCCAACTGCGAGAAGTCGATCGATAAAGCCTCAGCGACCTGTTTCATTCTGTTTCTATGTCGAACGAGCTTGCAGACGGGATTTAAATACCTTCTCTGCTTTGACACATCAAGCATTGACCCAAGGCGACAAATTTCTATTACACTGATTATATTTTACATGTGTCGTATGAAGTTATACACGATATCTCAGCTTCGATTGAACTTGATCAATTTGTTTTATGAATGGAAAGAACTTAAACATGTTACACATAAATTAACAAGTATTTTGTTAAAAAGATTGATAATTGTTTGGATTTTATTTTTGAGCGAGAAATGTGGGCAACCATTTACTCTTGAACTTTTTAGGTTATGTCATGTACATACCTATGAAGTTATGTTCGATTTTTGTGTATACACGCGATTTTAATTATACATTAATCTGTTTAGCATATTAAACAAAACCTGTCAGGAGAATCAACTTGTCATAAGAGATGGATTGCACGAGAAAGTTTGTTAAGCCTGCGTTAGATTTTTCCCGATTAAACTTTAATCCATGGAGAACAATAAAAGCGTTGATGTATCGCACAAAAATTAATTGGAAACTAAAAAATGAAAGAAACAATTTAAGCTGCATTCAGTGAACCAAGTAAGCATCAAATTCGAAGAGTAACAAACTTAATCCTCGAAAGAATCTGCCAAAGCATATATTTGAAACGGGAGGCAGATTTTTTAAATATAAAGATGAAAACCTATTGCAATTATTTTTTATATTTCTTGTGTAATTTTTTTATAATCCGTTGACAGATTTATGTTTATACAACATTTTTTTCTTATTTCTCACAGAATAAATTGGTTATGTTCGATCATTGAGAATTGATACAAATATTTGGCCATTTTTACTCACGGAGTTCTTTCTTCAAAAGTCTTGATGGAAATATTATAGTATAAGAGCAACGTCGACGGAATAATATCCTGCCTTGGAATTGCGCCTTTTCTTATCCACAGTGTACATCAACGCTGCCATATCGATATCGAGCGATAATTCGAAAGGCCAACACACCGTGAAATTATTTCCCATTTTGTCCCCCATCCACACGTGAGAGTAGCGATCCGCCTCAAAAGTAAGAGCTTTCATCCACCATTTTTCCGCGTCTCCATCCGATCCCTTCCTTCACGATTAGCTACGAAAATTTAAACGCGAGACGAATATGAAATGAACGTCGAAAAAGCGAACATCTTTCATGTATATTTGCATTTTACCTGTCTTTTTTCATTAGAACATCTTCATCTCTTCCATTCATTATATTATATACGAATTTTATCAATTCCATTACCCCATTTGTACAGATAAGCAGGAAAACTGTGATTTTTATCTGTACTCTCCGTAAATTACAGTTTTCCAAGCTTCACTTTTCTAGCGAAAAAGATGTTTTTCCGTTTTATTCTGCTCTTCTGTAACGATCAAATTTTCAGAACGCATTCATTAGCGTTCGAAGGAGAGATGGAGGCACTTCATTGGGTGGACGAGATTCTAAGAAAGCAATAATAGTTCCTGGGCCTTTTTTCCCTCGTGCCATAAATTCGCCGAGGTTGTTGCTGAATCATCGACTTTCTCGTTCCTTGGCAGAAGTTCGTGCAAGAGTTGCCGGGTTCTGTCGTCCATCGTTCGATGCGCACTCCCAATTTTTCGAGCACAATGAGCTCGGCTACAAGTCCACAGAAGTTACGAAGTTCTTTCGGCATTTTCGTCCTGGCGATCCCGTCTACCAAGTCGCCGAGTTTTGCTTCCATCGAGCCAAGGAAACCACTATTCCACCATATACTCCATTAATTGTTTTAGTAAACCAAGATTGAGCTAAATCGGAATATTGTGTAATGACGACCAGGGATAATTCGTAATGTAGAATGGATTATTAACGATACATTATGATGTTTTCGCACGCTGTTATCCTCCAATTCTCCATCTGGTCTTCTTAGAGTAGAGTTTAGTCGATCAAATAGACATTATCGTGCTGGAACAATCAATTTTAGCCATTAGTGCGTGACTCAATAAATAAAGGTTAATAATTAACATTGAAAAATTAATATTCTGAAATTAAGTGTCCAGTACAATTAGCTCAGTGTCCGATTTTTTTCTATGTTTTTCTTTCCCATATCTCCGATTTACTCACCACCTTCATATTATCTTAATTTCAGAATATTAACTGTCTTTCATGAACTTCTAACCTCTTCTTGCTCGAGAATTTCTAACGATACATTCATTAATCTTTACCGAGCAGCCTGTTCGCACACGTATAATTCTAATTCTCCGTCTGGTCTTATTGGAGCAGTTTATCGTGTGAAAACAATAATTTTAAACAAAAACAATAATAATTAATTTTGAAAATTAAATAAATATGAAAATGAAGAAGTTCAAGGTAGTGAGTGAACTGGAGGTACTAAAAAAAGGGCATAGAAAAATATCAGGCACTGGAGTAACTGGGCGGGGACTCGAACCCGGGACCTTTTAAAATTATCAGGTGTACCGGTATAAAGTGAACGTTTTTTTGTGAAAATGACACAACAATCTTGAATGGGAAAGTAAAAAGAATTTATTCAAAGTATTGACCATTGCTTCCTACACATTTTGACCACCTTTCTGGCAATTTGTGGATACCACATCAATATAAATATTCGTCTTTTGAAGCAAACCAATCAGATACCCAATTTTCGACTTCTTCGTAGGAATCAAAGTGCTGCTCAGCCAATGCGTGTCCCATCGATGAAAACAAATGGTAGTCGGAAGAGGCCAAATCTGGTGAATACGGCTGGTGGGGTAGCAGCCCCCAGCCAAGTGCTTTGATTGTATTCTGAACCGGTTTTGCTTTTTGTGCAGGTGCATTGTCGTGTAACAAAATTACTTTGCCGTGTCTTTTGGCCTATTCTGGTCGTTTTTCGACCAATGCATGGTTGAAATTGATCATTTGTTGTCTGTAACGATTAGTATTAACAGTTTCACCAGGTTTCTGAAGATACATTCTGTTGCAGCGCAACAATAGGCAGAGTCAAGCGAGGAACCCAGTGGTTCACTATCGTGTTTTTCAAGGGTCGAACGGTACCGAAGTGACCTCTCTATTCTTTACGCATTGGGCCCCTGCTTAGCTTCAGAAGTACTTAGACAATAAAACATCTGATGTTCCTCCAAATTAGGCGCAACTCTCGCCTATCTACAGCACACGTGTCCTCTTATTGTTTTGAGTCGCGTTCGACTTTCAAAAACGTTCAACGAACGATAATCTGGCAACCGGCAGGGCTGTATTTTGTCTAAAAATTCCGACCAATCACCGTAAACAGGCCGTACAGATACCTTCGAAAACCAACAGGAGACACGTAATAACGAAAAAATCTCTAAAACTCCGTCCGAGGAGACCCAGCTGAACCCCTCTTGAACATCAAAGCGTCTTAAAAATATCAATTTAAAGTCAGCAACGCTCCGCGATAGACACTCAGCAAAACACTTCCATCATAACACTAATCGAGCAACGTAGCGAGACGACTAGCTCGTTGGCTCTCACATATCACGACCATCGCGTATTTACAATACGCGGTGAACCCTACTCAATATTCTCGAACATCTCGATCCGTGAAACAAGGTGTAGCAACCCAAATGTTATACCGAAAAAAGCCAGATTCCATTGACACCCCAACTAGTGGTTCGCGCGATTAATTTCGTAGCGAAAGGCGTACGTGTTCCCTAGGCGCGAGCGACAATCACGATAGTCTAGACTAGCAGCACGATGCCAAGCTTCGTGCTTGAGTTTCGTCGGGCTTCCATCTTCCCGAAGCGATATCTCGACTCGAAAAGCAGTTCGGATATCCGCAAGGAGATCCGCGACGTCTGCGACCCTCGAAGTACGAATGTCCACAAAAAACACGAATACATTCATTAATTGTGGTCTTTACCGAGCAGCCTATCCGCACGCGTATATCATAGGTTGCTCCGGAAGACGACATCATAATGTATCGTTAGAAATTGTCACCGAGCAAGAGAGATTAAGCGTGCGGTAGTGACAGATAGAATGGATTAAACTCCAAAACAATGTCGAACATGATTAACGTTTTGGGTGAATAACATCCAACATTTTATAGTTTCCAAAGTGTTCCATCCTTTCTTGATGCATGCTTAACTTTTAACTATGCTCATTTTAAAATAACGTGCCGTTCACGTGCTTTGTCGTAAGTCATTTGTAATTTTTTCCGGGTCAATGGACTATTGCAGATCGAAAAATTAGTATACAACGAAAATAGATCGAATTCAATGCGTGTGTTTTTTTTCTCATTTTAAGGAGTTGACAAATAATCTAACGCGTGTTCACACGTTACAAAATCGTCGAAGATCAACTTTCGTTCGTTCAAAGATATAATATGAATATACTCCTGGCAATATTCGCAAAACTACTGGAATCGAATGTATCGATTCTAATCTCGAATCCAAGCTGCAATCTCAGGAAAATACGGCACTGGTGGCGAAACTGCTGCCTTATCCCAGAATTCCACAGATGGCTGGCATAGTTTTGGACGTTGGTATTTAGTAATTAGCCTAGTGCCACCGAAGCGCCAGTGTTTCTCCTGCTTGCAGGACCCAACGACCGAATACGGTCCTTGATTTCTCTCGTACCGGGTCATTCTATTTCATGCAGTTTCTTTCTTAAAATAATGCAGTATTCTACAGTTATTCCTAAGTCATAAATGTCAATATATCTTTAAAGTTGGCAAGACTGTTTCCAGTAATAAAGCACTTATTAAATATTTAATATATGTAATTAAGCCTGAAGAAGAAAATAGCAGAAAATAAGAAGAAATAAGTATTATCAGGAAAGTGTCCGAAAAGCATTTGAGATACGTTTTACTTTGAACCTTTCGCCAGCACAACAGCGTTATAGAAATAGCGAACAAATATGTAGAATTTATGATTCACCCACTATGAGCGTAAGTTTACGTTCTAGCGCTTTCATTTCCGGAATTATAGCAGCAAAGCTAAACCAAAGTCAAGACTCTTTGAAGAATTTGATGATGCAAAGCTTACACTAATCCAAAAAAACTGCAGTTTGACAATAAGATATCTATATAAGCAATCCCAAATAACTCATTCAACGATCTATCAGCATTACGTTGTTTTAAAATGACTTTAAAAACGGCATTACTTATAACTCAACACATTACAAAATATTATTTTGGATACAACCATTGTCTTACGGATACTTTTAAATACAAAAGCACTTTAACCAGGGACATCAGATGTTAAAAAAAAAACATGCAATATTTATGTTCTACAACCGAGAAAAAAAGCTTTTACAGCAAAACTAGAGAGATCAACCTTTTCTTAGTCCTAAACATTCTTCTATATTCGTATTATACAATGCAGCGTTTCGTGCACAGTGTTCCATATACCATGTAAATAACAAATGTATTTCCTTTTTAACAGTACAGCTACAACGTCAGTCTTTTTGATCTTATAATTGAAATAATCCTTTGCTAGAAGCTACATTATTCCACGTTTTTACCTAGGAATTACGTGAAATTCTGACAGGCTCTCATTATAAACGTATTCCACTTGTGGATAATGTGAAAACGGTTAAAAGTGAAAGTTGATCCATACGTCTTTATGTGGGAGGCAATTCCTTTTTAGTATGATGAAACATTAATTCCCGCTCGTTAATATCCCGTCCAATTAGGTTCAGGGTAAACAAAGGTTCATGGAAGATTGAACTCCCGCTGGCTCTGTTGCTCGAGCACAAAGCAGTCGGCTAAAGCCGCTTTACCGTGATGTAATTCCTCGCGGTGTAATTCCATACGAAAGGCTGTCATGTCTGTCAGCGGGAGAACGTCCAGATCTGGTATTCAGCAAGATGAAATACCGCGGCGCTGCTTTAAAACGTACGGGAGACTCGATCTTCGTGGACCAAGACGTAGGGCCAACCGCAAACTTCGCGCATCCCTAGAAATATCAGAATTTCTAGTGAAAATTCCGCCAGCAATGCACCTAAACAAATGTTAACTCGCTCTATGCTACCATTTCCATTAGGTTTTGATATTCTGACCGTAGGTACTCTGAAGTTTTCGTGGATTATAGAGGATTAAGAAAATAATTCAAAATATATCCTGAATGAAACAATGTAACGAAATCTATTGAACGCCGGATTAACATGTTGATTTTTCTTTATTGTTTCAGGTGAGTGAACATTTCCTATTTGCTTAGCGATATACGGAGAATCAGAGTATTCTGAGTGAGTAAGATTTTTCTTTAACGTACAAAAAATAGGAAGCTGATAATCTGGATTTTTATAAATTAAACGTTGGATACAATGGAAAAAGGGTAAAAGAATGTATATTACGGTTAACGTAATTAATCGATTATTATTAATAATAACCCAATGAAAAGTCAAAGAGTACTAAAACTTTCGGTGATTAACTCAAGAAAATAACAGAAGAGTCCGAACTTGAAGGAAAATCGGTGAAAAAAAAATAACCACCTTGGCTGAAAATGAAGGAAAGGACAACCAACCCGACTAGGAACTTGTATTTCTCGACATCAGCCCTGACCAAAAGAACGTACAGAAAGCCGCACAAATTCTTGAATTCACGGTTAGCATCGAGTCAAGGAAATCATGCTGGACCTTTTGTGGAATCAACTAGGTCGAAAATGCCAACCAGGAGTAGAATTAATCAGTGGAAATTCATTTTGGGCTCGGTTGGTATTTTCAATCCGATTGATTTTACAAAGGGTGCATGCTTCCGAAAATTTGTATGTTTGTCTGTACAGGAGTCACCAAGGGTAATGTTTAACAATAAACCTACCAGCCACTTTCTGGGCGTATTTATGTGTACTATGCATATTCTCAAAGATAAAGATCATTAAGAAGACATGTCAGTAAATCGATAAAATGATTCACACTCTGCGGTAAAATCATGAAAATCTCGAAAACGACCTCTTACAAAGTACAACAATTTTTCTAAGAAATGACTGACTGTCTTTCAGTAGGTTTAGTGTTAAAATATAAGAACATCGGAAAATTTTTCATGGCTAACTCACCGTCATTATGCGAAGGATGCTGATGCTCTGCGCACCGAAGTTCTGCGCATTGGATTATATGAATATTTATTACGTTTGGAAGTACGATGGATAATTTAGAAAAAATGAGGATAATCAAATCGATTTATTAGAATCTGAGAAAGAAAAAATCATCACTTATTTGCAAAAGAAGTATATCACATGTTTATACTAATAATTAAAGAAAATAAAGAAAAGATTTTCGATAAAACTCCTAACGAATATCACTAATTAAGGTATGACGTTGTTAAAACTGAAAATATTGACGCACTTATCCTGCTGGTTGCAAATAAAATATAACAACTGATTTGAAATCATTCATGCAATCCCCCTTGCAATCGGATTTGAAGGACGAAACTGAATAATGAAAGAAATTATTCACATTTACCGAAGATAACTGCGAATTATCGATAATTACCGGCAAATGAGATAAATTTGGAAAAGTTATCCACTCTGACTGTTTCATTGGATTATTATTAATAATATTAATAATATACGCATAGAACGATCGATGGTTGGTCATTTCTAGTGTAAATCAAAACGATAACATTACATGTAGAAGTGTGAGAGTTTATTTCTTTTCTTTCTACGATTTCCACTGTTATGCTTCTGTGTACAGTTATTCGTATCCTTTTAGTCGACAATTCCAGTACATCCATTTCGACATTGAAGTACGTCGACGTTCCAAGCAGGCACACCCTTTGTAAGCACCGATAACTGACTGTTTGTACTGGCCAAGTGAGGGACAAGCCACGTGTTGAATTTCCCCGTAGGGTTGCTTCAACTGCTGCCTACAAATCTACCGTGTAGTACACATTTGTGCACTATGGAATCAGATACCCCTACATTAGTCACTAATGCGATAGTATGCTGTTAATTAAACAAATCCGCGGTACGTCTCTATATACTGTGGTATTGATTGCGTTGCAAAATCTACGGTTTTAATACAAAATCCTGATTAACATTTAAAAACTTTACCCAAAGTATGAGCCACTTAAACGAAGATGGAGAACACGGTATTTGTTCATTTATTTTAGCCGTTATCGGGAAAAATTGTGTCGATTTTAAAGAGCTCCATATTTTTAAAGAAGATATATCGTATAATAAAAAAAGACAGATAATAGCTACGCGACATACCCACACAACCAGCTTTCGTATTTGGAGTTTGAAGGTGATGCAAATTTTCTGTTGTTTCGAAAAAATTAAAAGTTAGCGTATTTGTAAATTAAAAAATATGGATTAAATTTACCGAGCCTGACAATGTTTCTACTAATTTATCAATTTGTAATTTGATTGTATAAATTTCTTTTAGACAAATTTAATTAAAATAACAAATATTCGTGGGCTGCAAATAAATTTACACCACTTTAAAATTAGTTAATTGTAAAAATCATTTTCTTTATCGTTAATTGAAAAATTAAATATCACTTCAAATATATTTCGTATTAATCCAATTTTGTTTACAAATAATAATAAGAAATAAAATAGGAGCAGTATTTTTTAAATTTTAACGCTAATTATATTTATATATTATTAGATTGAACATAAAATATTGGTATTCATTTTTTACGTTTTTCATGTGGCAGTGTTTTGAAATATTAATGATGCACAGCAGATATATACGGTAATAATTGCACCATATCCATATATTTTTCGTATGTAATAGGCATAGTGATACAAAGGCGCCAGGGCGATTTTTTCAAATTTTGTTAGTCTTTCCCAACATGTAGGAGTTAAATCCGAAATCTTAAATTCTATACTCCCCATTGATGTTTTATATAAAATAGTATACGGTGCACTTTTCCAAAATATGGTCCAACATATTTCCAACCAATTTATCTTTTCTCCATTAGTGTTTCTACTTATCCGATTTTAAAGTGCGTTTTGTCAATATTTTGTTGAATCGAAATTCTCTCGTTTTATTTTGTGTAAAATAAATTCATTATGTTGTCTACTTCTTGTTTTACAAGATTATAATAATCCTGCGATGTATACAGAAAATTCTGCTTTCGTAATACCATACAAATGCCCTGAAGGTAAACATTTATGATTAACAATTTCAATGGTATTTTCAAAAAACTGGGCCCACCCTCAACTATATCAATGCCATTTGTAAATTTCAATTTTGTCCGGTACACATACCGCTATATGCATTATGCAATGACCTGACTTTTCTTAAATGTCTCAAAGAGCAAGAAGCTATTTCTTGCGATATCTCTGGAAACAGTAGTTTGGTCTCACACATACATATTAACTTTATTTTCGTGGAAATTATGGAATCCCTCGTTTAAAATATACATATTTTACCATCTGTCTATGGAAAGTGGACTTGTACGACTTTTATAATCAATGACTACGCAATTTGTTATTTCCGCCAATTTCTAATTGAACAAAGCATTGGTACTTCTAAGATATTAAATACTAACTAGTTATAAATAAAAAGTTTATACTAACTTAAGCATAAATTACGTGATATTTTAATTATTTTTTAATAGACTTGCACCACTTTCAAAACAAATTTTCTTACCTATACACCTTATTCCTCATGGTTCTCAGAAATATATCATTAGGAGTAGATTGTTTATCGGTATTTATCTTATAAACTTTGCTGTAAAAAAGAGCCTACTATTTATTAATTTATATGAGTATGTATAATGAACAGAAATTGAGTTTTAATAGTTATTTCGCAACACAGCTAAGAACCATCGAAAATCGGTTCATGGAAGTGTACGAAACCGAGCACAAACGAAGGCAAAATCCATCGAAGCGTGAAAACGATCACGGTGGTTACAAGGCGAACATCTGCTCGGTCGCATTTGCGCGCGTGTTAAGCGTCAGGATCGCGTAGCGGAACACCAAGAATCCATTACGCCGTAACAATTAGACCAATCCGCTCCACGCAATGTTCCATGCTTCCGTTGTCCCGTGAACAGGTATTTATGAAGGCCGTGCGCATTTGATCCAACATTCGTTTCACGAATTTTGGGACCCACGATTTGGTGTTTACGCTTTAGAAGTTTGTAGAATCGATAATAGCCGACTACCGCGTCAGTATATCCCCCTCTTGCCCCTTCAAGCAAATATTTAACACCAGAACTACCACGGTAAATGTATACCTAGTTTTACCACAGCCGCCAAATTCACGGATTTTTGATCACAGCTTTCATTGTAGCTTTTGGCACAATTTATGTGAATAAACGAATGTAAGTAATAAAAATAACATTTAATAGAATGTTTCATGATCTATTAATAAAAAAAAAAAAAACAAATAAAACCATTTCTATTTGCATTTATAGTGTAGCACATTTGATATGTACGAAATAACTATGAGGCACAAGGGTATTTTATAAATATATGTTATTTTATGATTGTAGCTGTGATCTTGACGAGCAGTTTTGTAACAAATGTTTTGCGACAAAACTATTCGGCAAGATCGCAGCTACAATTGTAATATAATTATCGAGCAAGAGGAATAGGAGCAACATGTTTTACATGTTATGTTAGATGAACATTTGCCACAAACATATTCGTTACATACATTACAGATTTAAATCGTTCTGTTTTTGGCGATATTTGCATTCACAATGACTTTTTTTTAGACTTTTCTGGGATACAATCGATAGCTTTCGGTACTTGTTGTTAGGAAAAGACTTCTTTCCTGCAGTAACTATATTCACTGGAGAGTTCTTCGGACAATTGAAACAAAAATTGTTTTCTAGTTATGTTTTATCACAAGTCTCTCAATGAATTTAAATTAATATTGACGCTCATCATTGCATAAACGATCCGCAAATTACAATAAACTTTCAAATTACCAAGGTTTTCATTTTGACGAGTTTTAGTATAAATAAGTATAGGTCACACCGATTATAGAAGTTGAACTGGTTTAGTAAAAATTGAATAGGAATATATAGCTCTTCTTATATTTCATGAAAAGTCATCATAAAATTCTAGAATAATGCATAAATTATATAAATATTTTTAAAGCAATAAGCTTTAAAACCGTCAAAAAGACGTTTTTAGTAGTTATAGTGTTAAATATCTCTGCGTACAAGAAAACAAACACGGCCCAAGATAATAAAAACGTAAAGAAAACGTTTTCGAATGAGAAATTTCCTTTTCTTTAGTAGGTAGAAAATTTTGTTTTGAAATTTCCTTTTCTTTAGTAGGCAGAAAATTTTGTTTAGGACGCTATCCGTGATATATTTCACGTATAATTTGACAAAACGTTATTCATTTTTTTTTATCGTGCCTATCTTCGTGAATATCAATACAATTTCAGAACTATTTTCGGAAGCATAGTGTTTTTACATTTTGCATTGAAAAGATGCAGAGTGTAACTATACACCTTTGTACATTCAATTGTATAACATTTATACAAGGAAAGGATATTAACACCCTATAAATCAAAGTTCTTATAACGTGATCTCAAATGTGTACAATAGTTTGCCGTTCTCTTCCAAATCAATGGATAATTATAAAACAAAAAATCACTTAATGTTTTTTAATCATTTTCTATTATTTAAGTGCACTGTTTTTTACTTTATAATGTAAAATTATATGAAATATGAAATTACAGTAAGGTTGGGTAGAAAATTCTATTAGATGTTATATAATATTAAAACGTGAAATGCGATGCAGATTTCTAGGAATCGATACTATTTTTTCCGTCTAGGCGATGTCGATCTTCCAGGGATTGTCAGTATAAAATTAAAAAGAAAATCTGTTACAGTTCATTTAATATTAGAAATGGATTTTATTCAAAGTCTTACAACAAATAATATCCAAAGACGACAATGTTTGTACAATTAGAACGATTTTTGATACTCCTGTTTATGGACTATCCATTTTCAATTTGTACGTTTTGATATTACATTTTATATCTAACAATGTTCTGAACTTAGTGAAAACAGTGAGAATTGAATTTTTATTATATTTCTACGTTTAAATTAGTAGTCGATTAAATCACATTTTGCGTCATAAATCGATCAGGAGACTTGCCTCGTGCCGCATTTAACGTTGATTTTGTAACGTTTGGGATCTGTTCGATAAATGTTGCAGAGTAATCATAGCGTTCCTCGAGGGAAAACGTGCTGCATAATGATGAAATTCATACCGGTTTGTGTTTGACATAGAAATCATGTAATGGAACCCAGAGTGCATTATATTATTGCGGATCGATTGCGAGTATCCGCGAGCAATGTGTACCCTATATAGTGTACACCAAAGATGACCAGTGAAAAAATATCTTCCAACATATTGCAATTATTCAAAACGACAGATATCGCTTTGCTGCGGAATAATGATACGGCCCGGTGAAAATATCGAATCGCATGTCCACCTGGATTATATACAATACATTACGAAAAAGAGATAAAAAAATCTTGTAAAGTAAAAGCAACAGTAATTGATACTATAACAGTACATGATACTTTTTCAAAAGGTAAATAAGTAAGGAAACCACAAGCTGGAATATATCAAACCTTATTAGTCTATACAGTATTGCTGTTTAGCTGCTTAATTGCGAACTATTGCTCACAGTTTGGCATTAAGAAGTATTATAGTGACCGATTAATCAAACCCGCGCGCAATTCTTACTATTTTTGCGTATTCTCTTCTATGAATAGCTAAGGACTTGATTAAAATGTAAGTATTGCAAGTTTCTATTATTTACATTACCAAGGCTAGTTCATTAATTGCTTTTCCCCCTATGTCAACTACTGAAGCAAAAGGGTGTCGACTACTAAACTTTTTTGTTTTCGCTTGGTGTCAACAATATAGTCAAATTTTAGTTTTAGAGGAAAAAATTAATTTTTGCAACCGCCAGTAGGAAAGAGTACTTGTCGTAATATAATAGAATAATAGTTTGGACAGCGACTTCTAATCGTACATTTTCTGTCACGTGCACTTAGCCTGAGCTATGTGAACGAATAGGCAAAAAATTCCTTAAAGTGTCAATTACTGGTACCTTTACCTTGAGTACTCTCAATTCCAAAAATATTATTCGGATTTTCCTGCTATCTCTCTCATACTGATGAATAATAGCAAAATATCCAACTAGTAAAAGTGCATATAAGTCCAGTATTTAGGATTGATATAGATATTTATTCGTATTTTCCGGTTTACCTCTACTGAGTATTTTTTGCAAGTATTTTGTTGGAAATTTATTCAACGTACAATAAGTACTTGAGTAAAAACCCATCGATACGTCCGCGTGGTGAGCACGCAGCAGCAATCATGCACTTATTTCATTACAGGATTATCAACGACTAGACACCTACAATGATATAAAAAAACTGTGCAAAGGCAACGCTACAAAGTCAATTACGAAAAAACCGTAAACGTGGACGGTATGAGAGCATTAATCGTTGTATGAAAAAAACAAGGACAATTAATACTAACACGGAACCAATGAAAAACCTGCCAAAGGTGATTCGAATAGATATAATATGTAAACATATCTGTAGCAATATTTAAGATTAACTTAAATTAGAACCCGATTAAAGGCTTGTCGTACTGGCGCTTAACGCATTATTTACCAGTGGCCCTTTTTTGAGACGGTTGATATTTATATATTTCTGCCTAATCAGTGGAACTTTTAGTTTTGATCGCTGTAACTAGATGCTAACTAAATGCCCGATAAAACTGATTGCTCTAAAAGTTACAAACTCGATAAAAATATATTTTCTCCAATTAGCTTAGTGTAGGAAATTAATTAATCAGTGCATTATTTAGGTTTGCACTTGATTTTGGCATATAATGGGTTAAAATGCCGTTTGCGTCACTTCTGGACGTCTCGCGCAACAGAGATCCCTATGCGCTGGATTAAAATGCAGGGAAATAAACACAGCAAGATCCAATGTTACGTCGATGACGTTAAAAAATGTCAATCGCAGCAGCAAATTATGATAATTAATTTCAAGTTAACATGGTGTCTTTATCACATCTAAACTGGAACATCTTTTCTTTCATATTTCTCGCAAATTTTATTGCTGGTGGCATATCATCTGCCCTAATCCCTCTCTTCCTTTCGTTTCTCAGGGCACATGGCTCCCAAAAGATACGCCTTTACCACGGCCACCACATCTACGCGCTTATTTTCCTTGGCCTTTCCTAGAACCGCGTAAACAGCTGCGAATGTAGCAAGTACTCGGCGGAAAATTAAACGAAGCCCGCCGGGAATATCATTCCCCTCTCTTTTTCCTTCTGTAGTACCCTCTCTTTTCCCTTCTGTAGGAAACGCGTTCATTCGAAAAGGCCATTACGGGAAAATAACGTGATATATGAACAAACCTTTACCTAAACGGATAAAAGTTCTATTACAATCATGTATACTCCTTCGTGTTCTTCTTTACCATCCTTTTTCACTTAAAAAAACATTTTTTTTCCACGCCTTGTCTCCTACTTGATTTCTCACCTCCTTATTTCTTAATAACTTTCCCTTAATATTATAATTCAATTGATTTATTATTTCCTTAATTCATTTACTGAGCCACACAATCGTGGCCAAAAGTACTTAATTTCCACACACGACGTCGATTTTCGTCGACTGAACTCTAACTCCTAAAGGCCAGATGGAGAATCGATTAAATGTGTGCGAACAGCAGTTCGATAATAACCATACCTTGCGTTTAGAATGTTAAAAAAAGAAACGTGATTATCGAAGAAAATCATTATAGGAAAGAAAAATTTGAATGCACCAACCTCAACCCGTGCGCATAAAATTTGTTCTATAATCATATTCCTTCGTCTTTGCCCTCGATCGTTGCTCCAAAACTTGGGCGGCCGATGTTGAGAGTCAAGTACTTTCCTTCTTCTTTTCATCTAGCTCTGGACGTTCTTTACCACCCTCTAGAACTCCGCTCCTGATTATCCTCCCTCCGAAAGGTAGGCGCGAATGCCTCCGCGTTATCTCCTCGTTTAACTTCCTTGCGGATGAATTTCTAAATTAATCTCGAAGTCCACGCAGCTTCTGCATTCGCGAAAATGTAATCTGGGACAGTGGCTTTGTCTTTTTATACCTTCCCACCACTGAGTGTAGAAAAAGTATTTTGTGTTCTACTAGGGTAAGAATAAAATTCGTCATTGACGCACTATTTAGCGCGTCATTTTTTAAATCTACATTGATAAAATTATTTCAATATATGCTTAGAAAGTTTTCCTTATATTCTTCAATATCACATACATTTGTAAATTAATATAATAAACTAATAAAAGAAATTCAATTTGAATGACATTGGATAAGATTCGCAAAGTGCGTGAACATCTCAACATTTTTAAACGTTACCGAATACGAAGGATTAAGAGAAAAACCTCTTTTATCGCTTTTCTAAGACGGATCGATTTGTTTAATTGTCCGGAAATGGAACTTCAATTTCACTAACATTAATGCTAGTGACGTTTCGATCAATTCTGCGTGGTCAATTAAATACATCATGTTACATCATGTTATAAATTTCTATGTAAGATCCGGTATGTAAGGCGGAACGAAATATTTGCCTTCTTCTCCGCTGTTGCTACGGTTGTCATCCTCCCTCCTCAACATCAACTGTATTATTATTATAATTGATCTACAATATTTGGTTCTGTTCCACATTATTTTTAATACTCAATAGAAAACGAAACCGTTAGCCACTCGTCCTAACTATCAAAGTTAATATAATTCCTTACTGAGTACTCATCATATCAACGTAATTTACATTACCGTATATCCGCACAAAATTTGAGATGGCATATACTTAACCCTTAACGAACGAGCGCATTTTTCTCGAACAACGATCAGTAGAACGAGGAAATTTTAACAAATTAATTGCTTTATTACTAGAGCGAGAAAAAGTGCATAATTCATTTTCAGTAATAATAGCTAGTATACGAGCAGATATATTCATACAAAAAGATACTGAAGTAAAAATTACAGAAAAATAACGGGGGTTAATATAAAGATGCATGTATGTAGGGACATCACGTCAAGCCGCCTGTATTGCTGCATTTGATTTCCTTGAAATATTTATAATGCCCCGCTTATGGCGGCATTTTTGTTCGATAAGGGTTAACATTGGAGAAAAAAATATGTAGAAAAGGGGGAAAGAAAGCGGTACAATCTATTCCCTGATAGCGCCCTTATAAGAAACTATATAAAGCTCGTGACTCTGGTCCGACGTAATTCCGGTCCAAAACACCCTGTGCTCGGTATCGATTTCGTGGGAGAAAGAAACCTTCGTCGGCGTCGTCGTCGTCGTCGTCGTCGTCGTCACCGAGTGGCGAAGAAAAAAGGCCACAAGCTGTATGCGGAAGGGGTAAAGGAAGGAACAAAAGTG
The DNA here is from genome assembly GCA_038496175.1 of Ampulex compressa. Classification (NCBI taxonomy): domain Eukaryota; kingdom Metazoa; phylum Arthropoda; class Insecta; order Hymenoptera; family Ampulicidae; genus Ampulex; species Ampulex compressa. Next base: position 67,176 of record JBCFXI010000784.1, read on the forward strand.
GAACGAAGAAGAGGAGGAGACGGAGGTGGAGGAAGAAGAACGGTCTCCGGCGAGACGAAAACAGGATTTCGAGTAGCATCCGCGTAGCTGCGCCGGCCTTCTGGCTGGCACGTACTTATTACGGTCGTCCTGGAAACGCTGAAAGTTCCCTCGTAACCTCAGCGGGCCGCCACCCGAACTTCTCGAAAACTAAACTTCGCGATTAGCATTAGATACCGCGGACGGACCAAGGTGACGACCAGCCACGGCAACCGGCCGATTATTATGCGGGAGATCGTTTTTCTGGATTCAAGTGAAGGGTGTGAGGGAAGAAACGATGGGTTTATAGGAAACAATCGATCACAGTCAACTGACCACGTCTCTCGAACCGTTTGTCTTTTCAAGGAGATCATTCTGATTAATAAAATTGGGAGTGTAAAGCGAGAAATGATATATTCAAATAACGAAAACGGCACGCGAGGACTCACTTCGTATTTGCTCTCATCCATCTCTTTTAAGAAATCGCTTTTATTAATAAAACTGCTGATGCTTGAGAAGATAGTATATATAGATTATAAAAACCTCTAACCTTGGCTCTATTAGTCATACACGTTTGTCGTAGCGAAAAGGCAAAAGATAAACGCTTTTGCAATTATACAGTTTTATATTTGTTGGGCGAATTCAATATAAACAGGGTAATAATCGATATTCGAGGAATTTGCTGGTTATACTGATCTCTGTCACGTAAATCATTTTATCAACAATCAGATTTCAGAGCTCTGCAACTAAACAAAAAATTAATCAAAATTCCGCTTATGGGGGTTGACAGTAACGTAAAGGTTCCATTACATCGATACGGTATCGAAGTGTATGGTGTAATTATGATTTGATATATGCGTATCAATTTGCGATACATCGGACAAAAAATGAAAGTAAACAAAAATCAAGTTCTAACTCTAACTGCAAATTGAGGAAACTGTAAACTCCAGTGTAAAAGCTAGAATTAAAAAGGGCAAGATATTAATTTTCAATTTTTGCGATAAAGCCGTAACGCAGCATAATGTTACGCGATAAATGTGGGCGAGTAATATAGGCTAGATACCGGGTACAGATATCCGGTACACCGCACGCAATAGCACCGCCATTGTTATCGCAACGTCATCGACATTATTGTCACGTCACTTAGTGCATAAAATATCGAACATTCTAAAATGTAACACATATTTTCTTCAATGTCGGAATTTTCTCAATTTCATATTTACACTCTTGAATCCTTCTGTAGATTTGCCACGGTTTTCTAAACACTTCCTACTGTTGTACGTTTGCACACAACAGTGCATACAAACGAACGATAAGATTTTTCTTGTTTTCCATACTGAAACAGCGAATCAAAACGAGGAATGAATGTGGAAGGAATATGTGGAATGAACAAGAAAATTGCACAAACGATAATGAAAGAAGTACAAGACGCGTAAAAGATATATAAAAAAAGACTGGTACGTAAATAAATATTTTTAAAAAATTCTTAAATCAGCAGAAATGCATTTATGTAGTTAAAAAAGAAGTACTCACAGGCAATGACAACATTTATCTCATACATTTATGTTGAATACTCACGAATATGTTTCTGTGTATTTATTTTCATATATGTGCATTAAGATTTCTTTAAGTTTAATCATTCCGGGCAATCTATTAAGATTATTTATGTATGTGCATTCAAGGCGACTTGGACTTTTCTTCGGAATTCGCGCTTAAAAATAGGATACAACGGGAGACGGTACCTAATTTCATGATGTAGTCGCGAAATCGAACGATGCTGATGAAGGTTACCCGCGCCTCGCAAGAAATTTGTTCATGGTCCGGGAAGTGCCAGATTGGACGCAGAGATAAATTGCAACGCCAATTTCTTCCCGGCCACCGAAAATCGATCGGGCCCGGGAAAAAAGGTGCTCGTTTTTGTTTTGTTTTGCCTACCGTATAACACGCGCCTGCGTGATTTAACATATAGAGAGGTATGTGCATTTTCTAATTACTAAAATCTTGTTATCTAGATCCTTTAATTTTTCCAAATGTAAACAGCAAACGATTAAGGCGTGATTCTCAAAACTATCTTCTTGCTCGATTTAATCTAAGTAATTATTTGACTGGTATTCTCTAGTAGCTTTGTATCCTGGATGTGATGGATGGAATGAAAGAAACCAGCAAGAGATTTGTACGACGTTTTGACTCGAGTGCGAGTCATCCCAAGGTATATTTGCTAAAATGTGAAATTAATACAATAGATACTGAATGTAAAGATAATGTTAACGAAATTTACAGAAATTAAGAAAATTAAAAGAAAAAATTAAGCAAACTATATGCGTCAATTATAAAGAAGGTAAAAAGAAGTTGTAGAGCTGCTGTTTCTACATATCTGGAGACCGAGGTTAGTAGATTCGAGTACACGTGGAAAGATTTTAAAAAATTAAAAAATTGTGCGTTCATGGAACATATAGAAACCTTAATGCGCTTAAAAATGATTGTATTAATTTCATATTTTGGCAAATATATCTGAAGATGACTCGCACTTGAGTCGAAATGTCGTACAAACTTCTTGTTGGTTTCTTTCATTCCATCCATCACATCCAAGATACACAGCTGCTCGAGAAAACCATGCGAATAATTACTTAGGAAACGATTAAACCCACGATATTATGAAATAATATTTTCCATTTTCAATCTCACCTTGTAATTAACGGCGGATCTATACGATTACTATTTGGCTATGGATTTCCATGAATCGTACCCAGAATCCCGCCAAACTTCTCCCATCAAAATCGCCGACCGCGAGAGAGTTGGCAAAGTGTGCGATTCCTTCGGTTTAAAGGCGACTAAAACCGCCAAGCGTGTTCGCGTTTTTTCCGCTTCGTCGCGTCGGAAAATTGCCACCAAACCTTCTCCTTTCTTCCGTTATCATAGTCGGTATTCCGGGCAAGATTGATGGACATGCATTTCTCTTATCGGCAATGCCTCGAGTTTAAGGGGCTAAAACTACTCCCCAGAGTTTCCTCCGCGCGCCCTAACCCTGAAAATTGCTTTAGCTAAATGTCTAGCTCGTCCATCACTTTACTTAGCAAATAAATAATTTTACCTCATTTCTCGGCTGGCCGAAGATGGCTAAAAAATATTCCAACTCCAACATGTACGCCTGATATTGATCTTAACAAATACGTCTTAGCAAAGAGATCGCTGGAACAGCCTTGAGATCAGAAGAATTCTTTTCGTTACTTGTTTAATCGATAGCTCGTACACTCAATACGTTCCATGCTGCGTGGGTCGTATATAGAAAGACCAGGAATTCCTTTTTTAAATCAAAAGTCTTACGTGTATGGCTTTTGGCCACCATAGCTTGCTCTTGAGCCTTTTGTTTTCTTTTATTATAAGTCTCATTAGATGCAGGTTTTTCCCAAATGTGTATATACCTGCACTTTTCAGTATTTTAAAACAGTCTTATCAATAGTTTGCAAACTAATAACACTACAGTAGTTAACTCGTCTGGTAGAATAAACGTTCGACCATATATTCGTTAAAATAATGTCTTAAAAATTAAATTTGTTACTTTGCTGTCTAATGCATATCAACATTCATAAAACAACTTTATTTAATCGTAAAAGTGTGGGTTGTATACGCCTCACCCGGCCAGAACAGAGAGTTTTCAAAAGTCGGTCCGGCAGGGAACGTGTTGAGCAAGGAAGTTATCACGTGTATTTCTCTCGTTATCTTTCGTTTGAGACGATAAGTTACTCCAAACGCGATAACCAAGATGGCGAGTTAATCGCAATAGATGGGAATTAAGCGAATTTCCGTAACGACGATGCATTTGCGTACGCCTCCAAGTGAGATATACCTATGAAATAGGGTCGGCTTCAGTATTGTCCGGTCCGATGAAGGAGAGGGAGGCCGACACTGGCGTTGTGTTAATTAATGACTAGACGTTTGTTTCTAACGTGTCACCTTCCATTGGGAGGTTTACATTTGCATCCAAAGCAAATTCCCGGGTTATTGATCACCCGGGATATCAATCCACGACAGATAGCCCATTGTTTACGCACATCCTTCCCTCACGGGTCCCTTTTATAAATCACAGTCTCTATCGAATCTGTTTCAATTTTGTCCCTGTTCGCGCACACTCGCAGGCGCGATTGAATTTATTTGGTACGAAATGGAGTCCTCATAGATCAGCCCTCAATGAAATCGTATAATGCATCCTGCAACCTTACCATTTGAAGGACTTTTCGTTGATCTCGTACAGTGGACGCATTGCGTGAAAAAAAATTGTGAAACGAGAAGTACGTAATTAGAGGAAAGTGTAATGTCAAACTTGTATAATGTCGTGAATAAGTATTCACATATATTATAAAAAAAATTCAAAATAGTTACGATTTTTCCGAAAATCCGAATTTTTACCTCACGTATTACCGTAACTGTTAGAATTTTTTTTGTGTGAAATTACATCGTCATTATAGTCTACAGTGCACGTCCAATGCAATCTACATTGCATTTTCAATGCAAGATAGTTTTATAGACAACATTGGCGGCGAAGAAAAAAAAATGCGTAGTCGTGTAATTCCATCGATTTCTACGAGGCTTAGCTTGGTTTTCCTCGAGATCCGCCGTCACCTCGCTCCGCGCAACAATGATAGACACTGTTTGAGAATCCGGCTCGAAGGACCAAAATGTTTGAGAAATCGACACATATGAGAAGGGACCTCGTATATGCGTTTATTCGCAAAGAGTTTTACAATGAGCTTACACAATAAGAACACAAAACTCAATCGAATAGTGATATGCGCGGTCACGAAAATGTGCAATAAAACGCATCGAAGACTCGTAAATTCCTCGTGTAGTAGAATCAAAAGAAGTCTACGATTCCACACCCTATACTCTGTCAAAGAGATTACAAAAGCGTAAGCACTGAGATCGTACTGAGGAGCCGTAAATTCCTCAAACCATGAGAATAAGAAGTACAAGAGAACCGTGCAATTCACTGAGAATACTTGTAAGCATCCATGCTTAGTGAGATCGTAACGAGTACTGGCCGACACGCATCCTTAAAGCCATTGCTAACTGAAAGATGAGTCATATTCCTCGAGAGTGCAGCAAGCTCTATGAGAACTACGGTCCGAAAGGCGCTAGCACCTGACATTGCTGAGTAGCACTAGAGAAATTGAGAATCTTTCTCGACAGATCCTGTTATTCCGAGGACACGCATACGCTAACCACTATTTCGAAACTAAACCTAACTAGATCGTGGTTAGTGACAATCGTGGTTGCAGTCGGTCCTCCCGCAACGACCACGGCTGGCATTCCGCTACCAACTGCTAATTCCAACGGCATTCGTCGATGAATTCTACGACCACGTACAGCGCAAAGGAGAATTTCATTTGCCACCGTAACCCCAACGACTAATAACGACATTACCCGCGCAAATGAAACGCCAGTGATAATATTTTAGTCCAGGCTTTTAAACCGTATAACGTCTATGAAGCGCTGTGCAGCCTAGAAGTCCTTTTCACAATACTGCACATAAACAAAGCATTTTTTTATCATGACGAGGGAATCTTGTGCTTGAATATAGATTAATCTTTCGTAGACGATGTTTTCAAAAAAGTATCCCAGTACCCTAAGATGTATAAACGTTCATTTTATTCTCTCCTAGGACCGTCCAGATTACAATTTTCTTGCAAACTACGAGAGCTGCGTATCCGGCAGCTATTTTATATTTCTCTAATAAAGTTTTCATAGTCACGTCGTATTGGTATTACATATTCAGAGATCGGTGAACCGTCGTTCAATTATCTGAAAAGAAAGCGAGGTGTAGCTAGGAAGGGAAAAAGAAAGGGGATAGGATGGAAGAGAACGAAAGCCGTGGTACGTGACTCGACACGTCGGAAGCTGATTATCGCATTTTCGGTGAATCCGTTAAACGTCGGCGGATAAATCGATGATGACTGGATGATTCAAACTCAGCCTTGGTTATTGGCCTTTTATCGTGAGACACTGGAACGATGACAACTGGATAGATAAGATAAAGTGGTCGACAGGATAAGTTCTTTATACCAGTGGTGAATTCACTGACAAAACTTCCGGATTAATGAGGTCCCTGATCCTCCAATAAATATTTTTATGCAATCGAAGAAGAGTGACGATTAATAATGTCAAACAAAAAAAATTTTTGAATTTACAATGTATACATGGAGACTCTTAATCACTTTACTCGTGACAAGCTTAAGACAATCATGAATTTGAGTGGGCTTATCGAGCATTCCAATTCTCGCACTTAATAATTCTTCCATCTGGTTAGCTGGAGTTAGAATTTTTCTGTCCACAGAACGACATTGTCTGTAAGAGAGTTAATAATTTTGAGCACTAATGCGTGGCTTGAAGATAATAAAGGCTTATTAAATCTAAGAATAAAATTTAATAATGAACGTGAACTTTGTATTTGTTGTCCGTCTTGCGAATATCAGACACCAGAATCCGTTGGAACAAAACGAACTATTTTTTCATAACTTATAGAATGAAATGGATTTGTTTGTTCATCTGATAGGGTATTTGCGTAACAGAAATATAAAATGTGTTGTACTAATGGTGTACTTGTTTTATTCCACGTTCCAAAAATATTTGTATTTCAATATCTACTTCGGAATCTTTAATTTGCTTGCCTATATAATAGGCAAACTTACTAGAGACTAATGGAGCCCTGGAACATCGTCAGTTACCAGGTCAAGTTTTCTACTTTAGACGTTTAAAAAGGTTATCGTACATTATTTATATAAACATTGCATACAGATGTCTTTCAGAAAACGAAAGATTCTTGTTTCTTGATTATTGAAAAAATATTTGTCGAAATTTTAAGGCTATATCAATATTTGGCTATATCAAAAGCAAGATTCCCTTTCCAATCATTTAAATATTAGCTACGTAACGGCCAATTAGCGGAATTACAGAGAAGAGGGGAATAAACTTTTCCCACGAGAGAGCAGTGGCAGGAACTTGGCTAACCTCCTCTTTCTGGCTCTATAAATCAAGAGATAAAATAGGTCTCTTAAGGATCGCGTCGTTAAACAATACCAGAAGTAAGTGCAGTTACGCGAAAAACATTTTCTATCCCCATTTCCATTTATATCTTTTTTCAATCTTCTGTCGTACGTTTTGCAAAGTAATTACCACCGTTTCGTCAAAAAAAAAAAGATGGATCGAGAGTCAATTAACCCGAAAATTTTCAACAGGAAATCATGATAAAATATTCGCCATTTAATCCTTGATATTCTGCGACTTTTATTAACAGATGGAAAATAATTATAATACCTGGACGTTCATTTACACGGAATTGTTTATTCTATCAATTTTTGTAAACAATTACTTCATACTCTCATCCTGTACATTCTTCAAACAAAACTTGTTGATATTCAGATCTTCCATCGATCGATTTGAAATTCAAGGGGAATTTGTTATTCTATACAGACATGATCACCATAATTCGTGAAAAATCACTACATTTACGATCTTCTATATACGTATCATACTTATTAGCTAAAATATAGTGTCAGTTGCGTCGCGATGGCTGGCAGGATTTCTCAAATTTCAAGCTATTCAATGCGAGCGGTAGCGAGATATTTTGTAAATCACGAAATGAAGGGTTAATCCACTTAAGCTCGAGCTTCGTTCGCCGACCAATTAGCAGCACTCGGTCGGAAGTAAGGAGGATAGGCGTCCCGATAACCGGATAGTCGGATATCGCAGATAGGCGAAAGGTCTCAGGGCAGTGCGATGCCGTGCCAGATTTATAGGCCGAAGGAATTTCTCGGCTCGTTATCTAGGCGAACAGGTAGATAGGCAGAACCTCGACTTCCGCCCACCATCGTTCAACCGCGAGCCTCGCGTGCATTCTCCTTCTCGCACTTATCTCGTCTCCCCTCCCCCAACCCTTCCTTCGAGATAAGCCTCGTAACCCCTTAAGCGGCACGTTGACGCTACAACGTGGTTGAAAAAGGATGGTAGAAAAAAAAGCTGGTCCATTTTTGACGAAATGTTCATTATAGGAATAGTGATACAACCGTGCATATGTAGGTTTTTAACCCTTTGACATACAATGACTAGCTGGACTCGCCATTCATTCATGTGCCATTGTAGACTTTGATGAGTTTGACTCGTTAAGAACAGTGTTCGGCGGTGCAGTTTATTATTAGATTGTTCAGTTACTTCACTCGTGCGTCGATTCTGGTTTCTTTACAATGTTCGAGATGGACCGCCCATATTCGCAAGAATTCAAATAACAAAAGAGCACTCCCAAATTAGAAGAAGCACATTGACAATGGTATTCGGTATAGCAGAGAACTTGCACGACGAATGCCGCACTAGACAATATTTCAGTTTAGTAAAAATTACAAATAATTGTTCTCCATTAATATTATATATCAACCTAGTTAAATCTTATATAACGATCCAAATTTCAAAATAAAGCGCTCTCTTTTTCAGCTTGCACATAAGTGTTCGGTTGAGAGAAACTAAATAGTATTTTTCGAGCGCATCAAACTTCGTCTTGTTTGTATACCAAGGGATTAATCGGTTTGACATACATGTGAAATACAAGTGGTGCAACAAGAATTACTAAAGATAATATGTTTTGTTTACAAAATGTTGGGATCAAAAGAATGGAATGTTGTCTTGTGATTACTAATTTCTCAACTTTATTTTTTATAGAAGATCTGAGAAAAATATTTTAAACTTAATACTAATTGGTTTACCAGTGACGATTGAACAAATAAATCTGAACCGGAAAATTCAATGCATTTCGTCCATGGCAGTTAAAGAGTTAAAGAAAACAATTGAACGGTGGTACTGGGCTAAGCAATTGGAAAATAATTTCGGTTAATTGCTTTCTGCGGTAGAAGTTTCTGTTCTTGCTGCCACGTGTCACGGACTATCCGTGACTGCCGAATTTAAGTCGGGGTTTCGCGTCTTCCCGATTTTATTTATCGATTTTTATTTATAGTTTTAAAATCAAGAAAATTATATTTTTGGGTCAAGCGTGTCTACGTGACACTTCTCCGGGATGAGGCAAATTAATTAACGTTGGGCGAAACATTCAAGGGAGTCGGTGAATTCCTTTACGAAATCACCATAAGGGTGTGGTTGTTCAAGAAAGGATATTGGAGCGGATGCAGGAAATTGGTGGGTTTGATCAACACCGCCGCGGTTTTCATTGGTAGCAAAGGTTTTTATTGCTTTTTCAAGTTTTGATAAAAAAAATACCTAATCCTGGAATTCTGTCCGCCACGGGTTTTTCGTCTGTCGCGTCTACTCATCAAACCGACTGAACGTTTGGGGACCGCCGATGCGCAAGTAAATGCGCCTCAGGCTTTCCGGAAAACGGTTTGAGTCAGGACGTGTAAAGGACTTGTCGCGTTTTCCTGGGCGCAAACTGAATGCACTTCGGATCTTCCGGCTAACCCTTGTCGTAGGAAAATAGTTACTCGGAAAACCAGATTCTCCGGGACTTTCGATACGCAAGTAAATGCGCCTCAGATTGCCCAGGATTGTCTTAGAATTTCGAGTCCTTTCGATATCCAAAAGGTTTCGGTACGATAAATAAATGCGCCTCAGAAAACTCGAGGGTGTCTTAGGATTTTGTGTCCCTAGAAACTCGTTGGAAAAAATTCCAAGTTAAAATGAATTTGACACAAATGTATATAAAAATCTTACTGAGGTACAGATCGGAAAGAGGGAGATCGAGAACTTTGAGCAGGTAAGTTTCAGTCTCTTTTTTTTCGCGTCTCGGAGGTTCCCATATATATATATATTGTTGGAGATCTACCCCTGCCTAGCGAGAAAAAAAATGCAAGACATGGCGAGGCCCTGCACGTGCATCTACGGTACGTGCGTAAACATTACTGGGCCTTCTCCTCTTACTATGGTAATCCTAACATCCGAGTCAGCAGTGTGCCTATGTTACATTCCGCTCTGGTTTAATTCTCGATTTCCCTTTCCATAGGCGCAGGGTCGGTATACGTAACACCTTAGGGCGATTGTGGATCGGGTCGCTCCGCGATCGCGAGCCCATACGCGAAATATATATATGTACGCGTGTATGTGTACTTACTTCTACGTGTGTTTGTGTGTTTTTTTTATTTTTTATTTTATTTAATCATAAACGATATTGTGTGTAGGCATACTAATGTACGATAGTTAAAGTTTCAATATTACATGTGTGATTTTCCGCTTTCGTTTTATTTAAAAATTGTTTTATTGCCATCGCAGCTTTGGCAGGACCAAAGGTCAGCTTGTAACCTCTCCTGCGCAGGGTATAGTCTCTCTCCGCTGACTCCTTCGGTCGGGTTCGGGGCTGATTGAGGGGTGTTCATTACCACTGCTGTTGGGATGTCTTCTTTCGTGGGCGTATTCCTGCTTGCCTCGCTCGGGGTAGGACCCTTCCTTAGGTGCAGCAACAGATTGGTGACAGAGTTAAGTCTGGCCCCTAATAGGTGGAAGGACCATCCGTATACTCGGTGCAGGGCGTATCCATGTATTATTACATCGATGATGTTTTTTATAATCCTGATTATTATGTACACGCCCAATGCTCCCACGCTTGCTGTGCCGAACAGGGTGAACGTTGTCCACAGCCGGTCCCACGCATCCCTGACCATGCTTTGTATGGCCGTTTTATCCATGAGGTGAACGAGGTTGACCCCTTGTGAGACTACCAAATGTCCCATGGCGCTTTGGGCGACGGTGTTCTAAATTGCCGGTTTTTCGGCGGGGAACATTATGTGTTCCTGAAGCTTGTCCAAATCGGCCTTCTGGTAGATGCCACTGGTCGCCAGTGAAGTAGGGTTGGTGTATTTCCATGTTGGCTGGTTCATCGGTTTAATGGTACCGGACGTTAACGCTCGTGTTGGCGTCGGCGTAAGTCTGTACCATTCTCCGTTAAGCAAAAAGAGGCTAGGGATTATTTCGTTGCACGGTACCTGTGTTCCGATCTGGACCAGGATGTGCGTTCTTGGGAACAGGAAGTGCGATGAATTTCCTTTGGAAACGGGCAATTGTGTATAGCATTCGGGCGCGTGTCGAACTTTCACGGCGATCGGTATGCATTTTGTTATGTGGACTGCTTCTCCAGCGATGACCGTCATATAGCCTGGACCCTTCATCAAATGATATGCGAGTTCGTCAGGGGACTGGGTGGCAATGCTCAAAGCGTTCATCACTCGCTGTTCCAGGTTGCAGCGTTGTTGTACCACATCTCTGTACAATGAGGTTAACTGCAGTCGCAGCTGCTTTTCAACATACACGAATTTGGAATTCATGTACGTGAAGATATCCAGATTTTCGGGGATGATGTGTTTGCGGGTTATGAATGTTTCTCCCTTCCGGGTTTCCACGATGATTAACCTGGGGTGTTCGGTTTTGGTTAATGTGTAGCCTCACAAGGCCTTTTCTCCTTGTTTGGTTAAGGCGAAAGTGATGTCTTTAGTCGCAAGGGTGAATATGAGCTGCCCTCGGTTGAACGTTTCGTCCGTCAGCTTCTGCGCTTCCCCTTCGTATAAGACGTCGTATTCCTGGAACTTGCAGAAGTCGTCCTTTATTGTGTCCCAGTAGGTGTAACCACTCTGCATGTCCATGCAGGCCCCTAGCGAGTATTGGCACGACGTTCCCGTGTTTAAATGAGTTTTGTCATTTTCCAGATTGATAGTTGCTAAGTGAGTCTGTAGTGTTACTGGGTGGGGTCGCCGATGTTTCTATTATTACTGATGCACATCTCTGAGGGCAAACCACTGGTGTCAATTGTTAATTTTCGCGCAATCTACTTAGATGTGATTATTTCACGCCGTGTTGTTGTTATTTCGTGATAAGCAAAATTTTATTAAGGCTGCCGTTGACTGGCGTGATTTTATTTTAAATAGTTCACAACAACGTCTGTAGTATATTAACTAGGGTGCGGTTGGTGGAATGTGCAAATTTTAACTTATTAGGATGCACTATACGGGGTTTATTTTTTACGTATAGTTTGATGTGACCATTCGAAAACACATCTAAAATCTCAAATGGCCCTGTATAGCGGTCATCAAATTTTCCTTTCCTGGGTTCCTTGAGGAGGAAAACCTGATCACCTAGTCGGAAATTTTGCATATTCGCGTTTCGGTCGTAGTACTTTTTTGATTTAATTTTTGACGATATTAACTTATCGCGAGCTATTTGCTGAGTGTTATAGATGTTTGTCATTAACTGTGTCAAATAGTCGTCGTACGTTCGTTCGTCAGCGGGGTCTTCTATTGGTCCACCGCAGGGTAACCGGGCGAGTTTACCGAAAATTAGCTCGTACGGAGCGTAACCCGTGGCTTCGTGCATGCTAGTATTGTAGGTAAAAGCTGCCATTTCTAATAGATCGTCCCACTCAGTATGCTTATCAACGAAATGTTTCAGAAATTCAACCAAGACTATGTGGGATCTTTCTATTGAACTGTTTGACTGCGGGTGGAAAGCAGTAGGCCGATATTGTTTGATACGGAAATGTTTGGCGAAACGACGCATGAGTTTACTAGTTAAATTTGATCCTTGATCTGTTAAAATTGCCTTAGGGGCGCTAAATGTGCAAATAAACCGTTTCGTGAAGGCTTCAGCGACACTGAGGGCAGAAATTGTTTTTAATGGAATAGCTATGGAATGTTTGGTAAGAAGGTTCTGGATGGTAAGGATGTATTCATTCCCGTTGGACGTTCGGGGAAGGGGCCCAACGATATCCATGGATAATTTATCAAAAGCGGCATATGGGGTGTCGGTAATAATCATTGGTTGTTTCGTTTTTATTCGGGTGAGTTTTTTCAATTGACATTGAAGGCAGTGTTGGATATCGGTTTGTATATCCTTCCTCATGTTATTCCATTTGTATCGCTTTCAGATCCTGTAGTAGGTTTTATTCATCCCCTTGTGTCCTCCTATTGCCGATGAGTGGGCCTCCTCAATTATAGTTTTCCGTTGGTCTTTTCCCGGTACCTGTATTTATCCATGACAGATTGTGATTCTGCAAGAAGTTCCGGTTAGAGCAAATTACAAATATTTTAACACGGTTTTCCAGCTGGTCTCCCCGATGTTATTCGACTTGGCTATACTAATGCTTTCGAGACCTATTTGTTTGATTTTTTCTCGCAGGGTGCTCGAAAGGGTTTTTATTGTTCCTTCGGCGAAGGTCCCGTCAGTTAATGCTATATGGTGTTTTCCGGCGATCATCGCTATCGTTATACCCTCTGCTTTATTCACTTCGAAATTCGGTAATCCTTTATATTTTTTTATTAAACGCGATCCTTCGTCACACGGGTGCACATCGAGATTTAGGAAGTACAAGTAACTATCCGTTCGCATATCTAACCTGTCTCTGCTGTTTACGAATTGATTTTTAGAGTTTCGCGTTTCTCGCCTATTGTTATCTAATTCTTCAGTGCAAGGTATTTCTCCATTAACAGACTAATTCTGTCTCTCATCGTGGCAGACACTACTTTCGCTATCGCTATCGGAGTTACTACTATCATCACTAGAATATTGCTCCCTTTGGTCAGTTAGGTTATTATGATTCGTTATTAATCTGTCTGCGAGTTCTAAGAGGTCATATTGTAATTGGGTTTTGTTAGGCCCTGGCAAGTTGCTACGCGTAGGTGAATTGTTTATTTGTATTTCAGCCGGTACATCGTAATCTATGTCAGCCCTCACGCTTTCGTCCGTGTGTTGGTTTGGTGGTTCATAGGCTTCAGGCGCAGTCTACGAGTTCTTGGTGGGAGGCCCTCTTTTAGTGGATCTTTTAATGTACGCTCGTGGCTTCTCGTTACTATCGGCTCCCTATCTGGAACAGCGCGATCTTGTTTTGAGAATACGTCGCGCCGCCCAGCTGACTTCGCTCGTTCTAAGTCAGGGTTGCCGTGGGAAGGAGAAGGTGACTCACTACGTGGTCGCTCGAAATACGGCGAATATCGATCTCCCCGTCGATCATGACTTCTAGTCGTCATGGAATACGAATGGATTTTTACGGGGTTCCGAGATAAGGCGTCGGCATTTACATTCTTTTTTCCAGCTTTATATATAATTTCGTATTCGTATTCGGCTAATTTCAACCTCTATCTGACGAGGCGCGATGTGGAGTCCTTAACATTATGCATCCATACTAAGGGTCGGTGATCAGTGATGAGTATGAATTTTCTGCCATATAGGTAGGGGCAGAAGTGCTGTACTGCGTAAACAATTGCCAGAGATTCCTTTTCAATCGTAGAATAATTTTGCTTGAAGATCATTACCTTGGACCTTGTCTTAAAATCGCTCCTATAGCAAATCCTAATGCGTCAAATGTGACCAAAAAAGATTTACTAAAGTCTGTGCATCAGTAATAATAGAAACATCGGCATAGACGAGGTGCCCTACGAGCCAATAGGCGGACCCCACCCGGAAGAATACCTGGAACCACGCAACCTCCTGGGAGAAATGAAGTGCGTGTTCCTCAGGCGAGTACATGCACTGTACCAAGTTGAAACAGGAGTCATCATTTGTCGGGCGTGCTACCTACAAAGGCCAAACGCCATCCAGGAATATGGTGGGGAAGGATATCACGAGATGATCCACCGGAACTCCCCTATCAGGATAAGGAGGGCCTGCAGCCAGTGTAACAAAATCTTACTGATAAACCGAACAGCTACCTCTTGCATAGGGTGTACTGACACTCTCCTTTACACCACGGTTAATACAATGTTATCGGGCAATGTAATACCAGTTGTCACTCTGGAGTAAAGTAATATATATATATACCCTGGTGCCAATTGTAATCATGGGCTGATAGGGTATGACTCAGAGTCGCCGCATTCAAACATCACCACCATCTCGCTAATCGACGTAGAAGACTGCGAAACCCCGATTAGTCAACCCAGGATCGAGTCAAGATATATCCAGCTCCTGCAGCACACTTGATATCGGAACGTTGCTGTCCTACAGTGCAACATCATTCTGCGGAGAACCATCTACTATTGCGGGATGTTCTCACATGTATTCGCCGTAAACAACGGGCAGGGAGAATACATAGTCGAGACCACTCAATCTCAATGTAAAGAGATTCATCAAACAGGACCGTACTCCCTAGGTTATAACACAATCTTACATGGGCTTCGCCTAAACCAAACCCACTCGAGAGCTGTGACTTTAGCCGGGAGCCTATCTTCCGACGGAAAATGTTCGGGGAGCGAATATTTCGACCCATACGGTAGCTGGAGCAATGTGGTAGAGCAAGGAACAGTCACAGTAACACTATAGACTCACTTAGCAACTATCAATCTGGAAAATGATAAAATTCATTTAAACACGGGAACGTCGTGCCAATACTCGCTAGGGGCCTGCATGGACATGCAGAGTGGTTACACCTACTGGGACACAATAAAGGACGACTTCTGCAAGTTCCAGGAATACGACGTCTTATACGAAGGGGAAGCGCAGAAGCTGACGGACGAAACGTTCAACCGAGGGCAGCTCATATTCACCCTTGCGACTAAAGACATCACTTTCGCCTTAACCAAACAAGGAGAAAAGGCCTTGTGAGGCTACACATTAACCAAAACCGAACACCCCAGGTTAATCATCGTGGAAACCCGGAAGGGAGAAACATTCATAACCCGCAAACACATCATCCCCGAAAATCTGGATATCTTCACGTACATGAATTCCAAATTCGTGTATGTTGAAAAGCAGCTGCGACTGCAGTTAACCTCATTGTACAGAGATGTGGTACAACAACGCTGCAACCTGGAACAGCGAGTGATGAACGCTTTGAGCATTGCCACCCAGTCCCCTGACGAACTCGCATATCATTTGATGAAGGGTCCAGGCTATATGACGGTCATCGCTGGAGAAGCAGTCCACATAACAAAATGCATACCGATCGCCGTGAAAGTTCGACACGCGCCCGAATGCTATACACAATTGCCCGTTTCCAAAGGAAATTCATCGCACTTCCTGTTCCCAAGAACGCACATCCTGGTCCAGATCGGAACACAGGTACCGTGCAACGAAATAATCCCTAGCCTCTTTTTGCTTAACGGAGAACGGTACAGACTTACGCCGACGCCAACACGAGCGTTAACGTCCGGTACCATTAAACCGATGAACCAGCCAACATGGAAATACACCAACCCTGCTTCGCTGGCGACCAGCGGCATCTACCAGAAGGCCGATTTGGACAAGTTTCAGGAACACATAATGTTCCCCACCGAAAAACCGGCAATTTAGAACACCGTCGCCCAAAGCGCCATGGGACATTTGGTAGTCTCACAAGGGGTCAACCTCGTTCACCTCATGGATAAAACGGCCATACAAAGCATGGTCAGGGATGCGTGGGACCGGCTGTGGACAACGTTCACCCTGTTCGGCACAGCAAGCGTGGGAGCATTGGGCGTGTACATAATAATCAGGATTATAAAAAACATCATCGATGTAATAATACATGGATACGCCCTGCACCGAGTATACGGATGGTCCTTCCACCTATTAGGGGCCAGACTTAACTCTGTCACCAATCTGTTGCTGCACCTAAGGAAGGGTCCTACCCCGAGCGAGGCAAGCAGGAATACGCCCACGAAAGAAGACATCCCAACAGCAGTGATAATAGACACCCCTCAATCAGCCCCGAACCCGACCGAAGGAGTCAGCGGAGAGAGACTATACCCTGCGCAGGAGAGGTTACAAGCTGACCTTTGGTCCTGCCAAAGCTGCGATGGCAATAAAACAATTTTTAAATAAAACGAAAGCGGAAAATCACACATGTAATATTGAAACTTTAACTATCGTACATTAGTATGCCTACACACAATATCGTTTATGATTAAATAAAATAAAAAATAAAAAAAACACACAAACACACGTAGAAGTAAGTACACATACACGCGTACATATATATATTTCGCGTATGGGCTCGCGATCGCGGAGCGACCCGATCCACAATCGCCCTAAGGTGTTACGTATACCGACCCTGCGCCTATGGAAAGGGAAATCGAGAATTAAACCAGAGCGGAATGTAACATAGGCACACTGCTGACTCGGATGTTAGGATTACCATAGTAAGAGGAGAAGGCCCAGTAATGTTTACGCACGTACCGTAGATGCACGTGCAGGGCCTCGCCATGTCTTGCATTTTTTTTCTCGCTAGGCAGGGGTAGATCTCCAACAATATATATATATGGGAACCTCCGAGACGCGAAAAAAAAGAGACTGAAACTTACCTGCTCAAAGTTCTCGATCTCCCTCTTTCCGATCTGTACCTCAGTAAGATTTTTATATACATTTGTGTCAAATTCATTTTAACTTGGAATTTTTTCCAACGAGTTTCTAGGGACACAAAATCCTAAGACACCCTCGAGTTTTCTGAGGCGCATTTATTTATCGTACCGAAACCTCTTGGATATCGAAAGGACTCGAAATTCTAAGACAATCCTGGGCAATCTGAGGCGCATTTACTTGCGTATCGAAAGTCCCGGAGAATCTGGTTTTCCGAGTAACTATTTTCCTACGACAAGGGTTAGCCGGAAGATCCGAAGTGCAATCAGTTTGCGCCCAGGAAAACCCGACAAGTCCCTTGCACGTCCTGACTCGAACCGTTTTCCGGAAAGCCTGAGGCGCATTTACTTGCGCATCGGCGGTCCCCAAACGTTCAGTCGGTTTGATGAGTAGACGCGACAGACGAAAAACCCGTGGCGGACTGAATTCCAGGATTAGGCATTTTTAGTCAAAACTTGAAAAAGCAATAAAAACCTTTGCTACCAAAGAAAACCGCGGCGGTGTTGACCAAACCCAGCAATTTCCTGCATCCGCTCCAATATCCTTTCTTCAACAACCACACCCTTACGGTGATTTCGTAAAGGAATTCACCGACTCCCTCAAAAGTTTCGCTCAACGTTAATTAATTAGCCTCATCCCGGGAAAGTGTCACGTAGACGCGCTTGACCCAAAAATATAATTTTCTTGATTTTAAAACTATAAATAAAAATCGATAAATAAAATCGGGAAGACGCGAAACCCCGACTTAAATTCGGCAGTCACGGATAGTCCGTGACATAATTTTATTCCCTTGAGAATCCGGTTTTTTCGGCACTATCCAGATAGGTGAATTATATGGCGAATTTGATTCTTTAATAACATTCGCGGTGAATAACTCCTGAATTTGACGCTGAATCTCGTCTTTATGCACGGGCGGGAGGCGATACTGTCGGGTGTTTATTGGAATCTCGTCTATGGTTTGTATTTGATGTTTTAAGACATCTCTGTGTCCCAACGGTTCCCCCGGTAAATGAAACCCGTCCGTGTTTTCGAGAATTAAGTCGTGAACGCTATCGGCTTCTTCTTTACTTAAGTGCTCTAAACGCAGCAGGCTCTTAATTCTCGCGGCGCGTTCTTCCCTATTTCTTAACCCTTCTAAGTCGTTTCCCTTTTTCAGAACAAAGCTTTTCCGCGGAGTTAATGATTTATCTCTGTCCTCTCCTAGTATTTCGAACTTCCTAATTTTTACGACTGGAACTCGTATTCTTACATCCTGATTCGTAACGTTTGTTACTCTCAAATGACCTTTGTTACTTGTATCCGCTTTTATTAAGGCTTCACCGCAAAATACTCCATCTGTTATATTTATTCGTGGCACGTAGCCTTCCCGGATTTCCGGATTAAGTAACTTAACGAAAATTTGGAAATGTGCTCTAGCAGGTATCGTTACCTCGTCTTTCGTTTCAAATGGCAAGGCTACCCGCCCCATTCTAGCTGGTTCCTGCCGTAACTGATGTCTGCGCGTTGCTCTACCAAAAAGTCGGATCCTAGTTGATTCCGACTTGCGGGATTGGAAAATCATTAGCTACTACGTGGAACAGCGTTTCATATCCTAAAATACTTATCTTGACCAGCCCTAAGGTGGTAACCTGATGTGCCGTTATACCACTGAGTCTTAATATTTCGTCCCTATTTATGGTAACATGAGTATCTATCGCGCTCTCTTTAATCGGATTGGGGCCTGACCCGCTGTCCACCATAAACGCTGAGGGGATCCTAAGATCCTCGCTGTTTAATTTGACTGTCGGCGCGTAGCCCTCCTGTGTGAGACGAATGACGATATTGCGAGAATTTAAATCTTCTATTCCCCTTTTAACCGTTTCTTGAACTTCTATTTTTCTTTCCTTTTCCCCAATTTTTATTTCTTGATTCACCTTAGTCTTTTGATTCAGATCCTCATTTCTAACTTCTATCCTTTCCGCGACGTTATCTATCTTATTATATTTCCCAGTAGTCTCTTTAATCTCGTTATTCAAATTCTCCTTTCTAACTTCTATCTTTTCCGCGACGTTATCTTTTTTACCATTTTTCCCAGTAACTTCTTCTACATATTTATCATTATCCCGCAGTTTTAATTCGCGGAGGAATGGTTTGGACGCTCGGTCATTATCCGCGTTCGAAGCGTCCGATTGAGCGTGGCGATTTTCGTTTCCCAAAGCATAAGCATTACACGTATGCACCATGCGCCGAGGGCGGTCATTGTTTCTATTTCGGCCGTTATCCATCGAGTTATTTTCTCGTGTTGTATTACACGAAAACTGATTCGGATGCTCGGGTGAAAAGGTTGTGATTTGATGATCTCTACCCCGTGATTCTTGATTTTCCGGCCTATTGCCCGAATTATTTCTGAAATTTGGTCTATAATTTGCGTTATTCGGCGGTTGGTAGTGCGCAGGGCGTTGGTTGTAATGCGAAGACGAGTTTAATGGTCGTGGGTTTTGATTGTAGTTCCGCGGCTCATTAAAATTTGGTCGTCGCTGTGAATCCCATGGACGTTCATCCCGGTTATATTGTCGAAAATTACGAGGCATTGATTCATACCGATCGTTCCCTCTTACGTTTCTCGAGAAATTTTGAGGGTATGACCAACAGTCGGTTGCGATGTGACCAATTTTGTTGCAAATTTGGCACCTCACAGGTTCCGGTTTAATACTTCTGACCGCCGCGGATCTTTTATAGTTTACAGAGTGCCCTAATATTACCTGTCGGATGTTTTTGATTACCTCTAACTCTTTTTCCGCGTCAATAGCGCGATTGATGTTGCGCCCCGTATGGTTTTGTTCGAAAGCTCGGCTCTTAATCCTCTAACGAAACTGTTTACGATATTTTCTTCAAAGTTTCTTTAAAACTCGCGGATATTGTCTTGCTCTTACGTCTCTCTGCGTCGAGAATTCGTTTCCCTATTTCTTTTACTCTATTCGCGTAGGCGATCACACTTTCTTCCGGTTTTTGGCACATATAAGCTAACTTTCCTCGTGCTTCGTACACGGTTTCACGCGGCCCGTAAATGTTCCTGAGATACTCTAAAAATTCGCTCATTGTGTGAAATTGAAGCCCTAATATCGCGCGATGGGCATCCCCGCGTAACTTGTTCCGTGCAGATTTTATCAGATTTACTTCCGAGTCAGGTGAGATCATGTTCAAAGCCTCTTCGCATCCTTCAGCAAAGTACGCGAACGCCATACTTTCGCCGTCGTAGACAGGAATGGCATCTAACGCGTCCCGATACGATGATAGATTATATAGAGGACTTACCTCATCTGTGGTTTGTACGGTTCTTTGGTTTAGTTGTCACCTTAGCTCCTCGATCTCCCTGCGTTGGTTTCTTAATTCCCGGTAGGACTCCTCCAGGCCGGCTAGAAACTCTTGTTGCGTGTGCGGCACCTGATGTTGTTGTCCTTGTTCCGCTTGCGTGTTCGTCGCAGACCCCGCTGGGCTACGTTGCATTGCCATGTCGTTGGTTTTAACCACCCTTTTATTTTATTCTTCGGATTTCACCCACTTTTTACGACTTAGTGTCTCTCGTATCCCATCACTGTCACCAAAATTATGTCACGGACTATCCGTGACTGCCGAATTTAAGTCGAGGTTTCGCGTCTTCCCGATTTTATTTATCGATTTTTATTTATAGTTTTAAAATCAAGAAAATTATATTTTTGGGTCAAGCGCGTCTACGTGACACTTCCCCGGGATGAGGCAAATTAATTAACGTTGGGCGAAACTTTCAAGGGAGTCGGTGAATTCTTTTGCGAAATCACCGTAAGAGTGTGGTTGTTCAAGAAAGGATATTGGAGCGGATGGAATTTCAGCAGGAAATTGGTGGGTTTGATCAACACCGCCGCGGTTTTCTTTGGTAACAAAGGTTTTTATTGCTTTTTCAAGTTTTGACTAAAAATGCCTAATTCTGGAATTCAGTCCGCCACGGGTTGTTCGTCTGTTGCGTCTACTCATCAAACCGACTGAACGTTTGGGGGTCGTCGATACGCAAGTGAATGCGCCTCAGGCTTGCCGGAAAACGGTTCGAGTCAGGACGTGCAAGGGACTTGTCGGGTTTTCCTGGGCGCAAACTGAATGCACTTCGGATCTTCCGGCTAACCCTTGTCGCAGGAAAATAGTTACTCGGAAAACCAGATTCTCCGGGGCTTTCGATACGCAAGTAAATGCGCCTCAGATTGCCCAGGATTGTCTTAGAATTTCGAGTCCTTTCGATATCCAAGAGGTTTCGATACGCAAGTAAATGCGCCTCAGAAAACTCGAGGGTGTCTTAGGATTTTGTGTCCCTAGAAACTCGTTGGAGAAAATTCCAAGTTAAGATGAATTCTGACACAAATGTATATAAAAATCTTACATGAGGTAAAGATCGGAGCGAGAGAGATCGAGAACTTTGAGCGGGTACGTCCGTTCGAGTCGAAATTTTACTAATTAAACTTTTTTGTCTCGGAGGTTCCTATATATATATTGTTGGGGATCTCCCCTTCCTAGCGAGGAAAAATGCAAGGCATGACGAGGCCCTCCACGTGTCATTGAATGGCAGGAATGTGTACGGTGGCAAATTTATACCACGTAAGGAGCGCCAAAAAGGAGCTGGAATGGCCTTCTCCTCTTACTGCAGTAAACCTAACGTCCGAGTCAGCAGTGCACCTATGTCATATTCCGCTCTGGTTTAACTCTCGATTTCCCTTCCTATAGGCGTAGGGTCAGTGTACGTAACACTATATGTACTTCCTTCCAAGTTCTCAGATTAAGTTTCCGTCGAGAATGTACATGAAAAATTACAGCACATTCTCGAGCTCACACGATAGGAAACACGAACACACCGAATCCCATGTAGATAGATCATAACATTTTTCAATCGATATTTCATACGGATTACATCTCCAGTAGATTTTTGCCAAATGACGTATGCGACGACATACCCGGATATGACGATGGCAGGATTTTAAACAGACTATCCGAATATAAGTAGGAAATATTCTAGGCATGATTTTTATACATTTAAACAATAAATTTCTTATAAACATATACCTATCCTATTAGATATTTTTGGAATTATAGCAGACTTACTCAATGTATTTCGTTACACAAAAAAAACAATAATAGTGACGTCCTCGCCTCTTAATATAAGCCTATAATTGTTTTATTCCCGTTATATGTCCAGATATTGCGCGGATTTCCTTGAAACTTTATTCAATTCATTGATCAAAAGTTTTAACACAAGCAATAGGCATTCTGTATACAGTGGATTAATTGTAAAGAAAAACTCGGTCGAAAAACATTTATCGAAAACAACAAATCTAATAGGACTTGTGTGAACATACACTTTTTTTTATTTTTTTCATGTATTTAATTCGTGTACTGAATTTAAAACTCTTTTTCATGTATTCGAAGACACTATATATATCAGCCTATTTCCAATTCAACGAATCGGATATACGAGGGGAAGTCAAAAAGTAAAAGGACATTTGAGAAAAGGGGTATTTATTCTAATCATACAAATGTGAAACATACCTTATTTTTCTACATAACTACACTTTTCCCAACGTCTCCGAAGTTTTTTAATTCCGTTGGAAAAAAAGGTTTTCGATTGCATCTGCAACCAATTTTGCACAGTATCAATCACTTCTTCATCACTTGCAAATCTTTTTCCCCTTATCGCTTCCTTTAATAGTCTAAACATATGAAAATCGCTTGGCGCCAGATCTGGACTATATGGCGGGTGTTCCAGCACTTTAAATCCCTAGTCCTTTATTGTGTCGGTCGTACGTTTGGCAGAATGTGGCCGAGCGTTATCTTGCTGCAGAATGACACTTTTTCGCACTCTTCTACGACGTTTGGATCTGATTATAGGATTCAGTTTGGTTCACAACACCTCACAATAGTTTTCACTGTTCACAATTTCGCCTCTTTGGGTGAAATGAACGGCTACTACACCTTCCAAATCCCAGAATAGGGTTAGCATAATCTTATCAGCTTACTTTTCTCAAATGTTCCTTTACTTTTTGCCTTCCCCTCATATTTCCAGGATGAAAGAAGCACCTTTATATGTGTTCATTTCTCTCCGACAAGAAGGAGTAAGTGATAGAGACTCAAAAAAGGGACTTGAAACGAAAAAGGAATGATCGTGAATTCTCCGAAAGTAAGGTCTGATAAAATTTAGCAAGATTTTACCAATTTTGGCAAGATTTTAGGAATTAAATGATTAGCGTGCCTTATTTTAAAAACGCTATTATATTCTTTATCGACTTTTCGCTGTAGAGAACCTGACGACAGAGCTAACGGTGTTTCACGAAATTTTTCACTTTCTTTAACTCTTACTGGATCGACTTATAATTACCATGTTCCTACTATATAATGCCTCAAAAGTTTTATAAAATCTTCCCTGACAATCGAAAAACTAATTATTATAACCGATACAAAAAATAATACCTATGCCTGCATTAAAAATAATAACTACGATTGACGTCACGAAAATAATTATTGCAACCAATGTTCTAAAAATAATAATTACGATTATCACCGTAGAAATAACGATCGCAGCCGACATTATGAAAATAATGATAACCATCTTAACTGACGCTGTAAAAATAATGATTGGAACCAACGCGGCACAAAAAATAATGATTTCGACTGATGTAAAAATAACGACTTCGAGCAACGTCGTAAAATAACGATTCGTACTGACACCGTGGAAATAAAAATCGCAATCCGCGGCAAATAAAGCGCGTAAAATCTACGGTTTCCCGACTGTGCTTCGAATCGGGCTTGTTTCTCAAAGGAAAGCACCTCCTCGTAAAAGGACCTTCTCGTGGGTGAAGGACCTACGATTGGCTCTGGGAGACGCGAAAGATTGAAAACTCCGTTAACTTGCGGGTCAATAAAAGCTTCCAGGTTGGCGCAGGAACTTAATTGACGGCTTTTCCCAGGAAAGGACATACGCAGACTCGCACACATACACACACACGGACAAAGAGCGAGACGAGTTTGTTCGTTATAAAGTAATTGCGAGCTGCTGAAGGAAGAACGCCCTTTCTTCTGCTTCATATTTCTCAACACTTTTATTGCACAACGTTATATTAGAGATAAAACAAAATTAAAGGTCTTACTTGATTTGATCTTACTCGAAGATTCGAACCGCCAACATCAGGTTTAATAAACTTTGAATGTTTCGAAAATTAAACGCTTGTTTGAGAAATCTTATGTGGAAGCCAGACATTGGATTTCGGGAGATCATAAGAACACTTTTTTGACGAAAGAGTTCTCGTAGTTTAAGGATTTTATTGAGATAATCTGAAGATAATCGAAACATTTTAAGACATATACATGTAGAATTTAATCCTGTAAAACACATTGATAAATCATAACTTTAAAACAAGAGAATATTCTGTACACTAGTTTTACACCTTAATACCATTGTGATAATTGAAAATGTAGTAGCTTGACTGATAAAGATTTAAACCTGTAAGAGAAGGGAAATATATATAACACAAGGTAGTGGCCTAGAGGAGTAATGCAATAAAATTAGATTTTTCGTAACATGAATGTTTTTCTTCTACCGCGGCTCAAATTTGACTCTTCTTCCCGTTTCTTCAAGCTAGACTTCTTGAAGTGCTCTAGATCAGTGATCGGCAAACTGATTAGTCAAAAGAGCCAAATATCAACAGTAGAATAATATTTCTCTTTTTTAAGAGCCAAATTTACAACAAATTTGTTGTAGAAAAATTAAAAACAAATAGTATATGATAGATAGGATTAGACACGCTCCATGTACTGGACTGCCTTTTTCCCCCACTATATTGTCAAATCTGTAAACCCTTAACGTTTGAAAAGATGATTTCTGTGGAGATCTTTGCACCATTTCTTCTCTACAGAGTCACATAACGAAGTGACAGAGGGGTATCAGGGGCTCATTTGATAAAACGTACGGATTCCGTATTACAAGCTTTTTCTTCAAATATCCTACATAAATTTTAAATAAAGAACTTGTAATAGCGGAACTGTAAGTTTTATGAAACGTACCCAAAGTTTTTTAAATTTTGTGTTATTATTATTGACGATCAAAAAGTGTACCCAATGTACCGACTCTGATTAACCGGCTTTTTGAATTTACGCACTATATTAAAGAAAAGAATAGATACTGATCACGATTAACAATAATCCTGTTGATTGATAAAAAGTATTTTTTATTATTAAAAAATTACGTGGCACATAATCATTATTCGTGATAGAGTCATATTCAACTGGCCAAAAAGCTACACACGGCTCGCGAATCGCGTTTTGCCGATTCGCGCTTAGCCAGTGCTCCCACTCACGCATTTTTCCACACATACACACATGCGCGCGCGCGCGCGCATGCACACACTTTCATACATTCGAAGGCCTATGGCACCCGAAATTCCAATGCGCTTTTTATACACTATGATTGCATTCCTTGTAGATTATTTCTATCTTACACTCGGCGCCTGTGATCTTTACTCCTAAAATCAATATTCTAGATATTTTTAAACTATGTGAAGTATTTAGTTTTACACTTTTCTTTCTAACAACAATGACCTAAGCCTTGACGATTTGAAGAAATCAACCAGGCCATAACAATGTATAATCCGTGCACTTTGCGTATTTCCATAACGTAAAGTTCGGCTGTCAACTCAATTAATCCGCTCACCAGAGTCGTTCGAGGAATAACGCAGATATTCCCTGATATCTTTCTGTGGATTAAGAGCAGAAAGATCTTGTGTCGAAAAAAAGTTTAATAACAAACGTTTCCCCTCTTTTCCTCGGTAAAACTGCAAGTTGGATCTCGTGCATAAGTTTGAAACGATTCACGACCTCGATAAGAACGATGACTCGTCATCCTTTCTACCGGAAAAAACTTGGTGCCCCATTCCTTTTCCCCGAGGACGTCCACCGGGAGAAATTTATTCACGCTTTCTATAAGCCCGTTTTATTCTGCTAATAGTACCATAGCTTTGTGCTCTACAAACTAAACCCATTTAGTGCTATATCAGTAAAAATATAATGTTATATTTTATCTTCTAGATGTAAATATGTACGTTGTACCTCACGATGTATCTCCAAAACGATGCTAAATAAGAATAATTATAACAACAATAAATAATTATAAACGTATAATGTAATGTAGACGTAAAAATAAAATTTGCAGAATAAAAATAAGACAGAAGGTAGAGTACCCATATATCATACGCACGTAAACTGAACTCAACCATTTATAGGACAATCTTTAAAACTTCGTCCCTAACACCAATTTAACGATTTCTCGGAATAGTAGATTCTATGCTGTGTAGTCAACGATGACATATAAAAAAAAGTAGCAAGCAAAGGTAAAGCATACAAACTGTAATGGTAGTAAGGTTAGATATTGTAATAAGAATGACGATGCGCAAAACGATACGCCAGATAACCAGGAACCACAATGTTAATGGTAAAAGAATATATGACAATTACCGTGATCAATTTGCTTAATGCTGATTTGCCTAATGTACGTTATATGCTGGATGGTACGCGAAATAATCGTCTCGGCCAATGACCGTAGTGCTCGGCTTATCGACGTCTGTGACGCAACCCTGAGTTTCTGCACACGTTGCTCTTATATACAAACAGCCATAAATACATAGATCCGTTTCCTGCAGTCATACTGCAACAATCGTTTTCAACAATTGTTTAGCCAATTCAAAATTGTGTAAATTTATATTTGTACTACTCTAACCGGGCCATTGACCATTGTACTATAAAACCTTAGTCCTTGTTCAATAACAGACATTAGAAATTCACGTTTCACATCAGTCAAAAGAAAGAAATGAATTATTCTTTGAATTTCACGATGAAAATTTTACGAAGAACACAACTTTGCTTTCCCGCCCCACGAGAATAAAGAAACGGAGTTGGAATAAAAAAAATCAAGGACAATAAGAGTGACCAATACATCGTTGGTCATGCCGTATCGTCTTATAGCACGTATGGTTGTATCCAATAAAAGTAGATGACATATCCTAAGGTTAGGAAGTAAACAAAATACGCAAAATGATTGAAAGGGAATCCTTGTGTAATAAAGCGATACAATGAGCACGGTATAAACTGATGAAAATATGATAGCATAACCCGGTATGGATACGAAAATATGACGTCCGCGTGTGTATGCCTGTACTATAATAGGATATAAGATGTAGAAAGTTAGGAAATTGGGTTGTACCCGAAGTTAATCCCTTGGCGTGCTCAACTTTTGTACGTGCTTGTGCTGTACGGGGAGTATAAAATTCCCAAGCTCCCGGAAATTAAGCTTTAATTCCACCTTAATAGTACATCATTTAGATGATAATGCAAAGCAGCCGGCCTCAGCAGCACGGCAAATCTGTTTCTTGGCTTTGCATATTCGCCAGGCTTTTCGCCAAAAAATCTCACAAATTTGATCATCTTGAATTGCCATCAATACTTATAAACTCGGTAACGTAAGGTGTATATGCACTTAGTAAGAATAACAGTAAATATGTGCACATGCGCACGAGTGTCACAGGATTACGAAGGTGAACTAAGAAAAATAGACAAAGATCGAGAAGTGATAAGTTGAACAACAGTCTTTTTTTAGCATTTTATCGTCTTACAAAGCCACCTTCACATATATCATTATGCGCTATTTCAATGAAACTGGACAAATTAACCCTTAACGAACGAGCGTATCTTTCTAGAGCAATGACCTGCAGATCGGCGCAATTTTAACAAATGAATTGCTTTATTACTAAAGCGAGAAAAAATATATAATTAATTTTTATTAATAATTGGTAGTATACGAACATATATGTCCATACAAAAAGATATTGAAGTGAAAATTACAGGAAAATAATGGGGATTGAAATAACGAATAGATGCATATATGCAGCTATATCACGTCATGTCGCCTGTATGGCGGCGTTCGATTTTCTTGGAATATTTATAATGTCGCGAGTATGGCAGCATTCGTTCGCTAAGCTTTAATAAATCTATGCCTCCAACTGACTTACCGTTATTATAACCGTAAATATATATGCGTATCCACACATTCGCGCGGTCGCGTATTTATATATGCATGCATGTATATTACATTTCTTCATCAAAATTTGATAAATCACCGATAATCACAACTGAATTGCACAATCGGGTACAATACAATAGAGTCAGACGAAACGATATATCCGTTGCTGGATTTCGTTTTGCGATCGTGTATAATAAATGTCAGACACTACTCAAAAGTGGACGACTGGAAATGGATGGGAGAAAATCGTCAAATGAATCGCGCGCACAAAGCAGCGAGTTTCTCCGTCGTGCTGAGAATGTCGGATTGTAAAAAAAATTCTAAGAGGATTAGGAAACCTCAGTGAATTGCAACGACGAGGGACGCAGTCGGTAAAATTTCGATTCTAGGACGAATGGTATCCGCGATGCAAGTTTTCGTTGCGCGCTTGTTAGATGATTATTTATTTTTCAAATTGTAACCCAAAGGGTGCTGATAAAAAAAAAGAGCATTGGGTAAATTATCCTTGTTTAAACGATCGTTTGCTATCATCATCAGTGATCGTCGATACCGTGCACAAACGGCCGTTTACCATGTCGATTTACCCACGACGATTTGTCGAGCGACATCGAACGTCAAGCGAGCAAATAATTAGTGGTGGTAATGCGGGAACAGCGATGTGACTAAGACTATCGATTTTCACTGAATATCTGAGATATTCGAGTGTCTCATCAGATCAACGCCTGATCGCGGAAGGGGGGCATCTGCTGAGAGGCGCGAATTTAGGACATGGTCAAAGTATTGAAATGAGGAGATTAAAATCAATGAAAACCAATAAAAAAAAATTGTTTGAAAAAGCAGAAAGACATTGTTGATTTTAGCGACAAATTCATATCCTGCATTTAAATCATTCACATGGATATTAATATGAATTTTTTATATTATATATTTTATATTTTATATTTTTTGGTAGATTCATTGAATGAATTCTAAAAACGCAAAAACACTATAATTTTTAATACTATAATGATCAAATACCACAGTTGCACTATCCTACACAAGTGTAAAAATACATATATTAGATACGAATAAATATAGATTTTTCTATTATAAATTATTTTTGTGTTCCGCGATGATAAATCATAATTATCATCTAAAAAATAAAAGATGTAAAAATTAAATAATATCTTCTTATATGTATGATGATATAAGAGGCGGCAAAAATTAATTTTGGCCAGAATAGTCAAAAAACTACAATTGATCGAGTCCTGCTTAAGACTATCGAATATATGATATAGTTTTGATATTTTCTGAAACTAGGGCATTTATATACGATGTCGTGGCTGTCGCGCATGACAATTCAAATATTTCTTGCATTACGATTCTTAAGTATCTTATGTATCTCGTAAATTAAGAACTTGATTCACGTAAGTATTGTAAAAAAAAATACTTATACAGGATGTTTTTTTCAAGAAGCAATGTGAGAGAGTACACGCATACAATATGTAATATTTTTTTACAATAGCCAACGTACGTAGCACATAGTAGAATATCTTAATTTTTCGTCGATTGTTCACCCGCCAATCATCAAACGAAATGACACACCAATATTTCGATACAGCGAATAGCATGAAATATGTTCGCAGAAACCAAGTCGCAATGTATAAGAATGAACGATAAGCGAATATCCTATTCTACCCTTCGTCGATCATCATCGTTAAATATACTTTTACTTGATCATTTTTCATCGAACCTGTGGATACACGTCAACAAACAGAAAATAACTAACCGCTGGTTGATTGATAGCCGACGATGGTGTTACACATTTTCCTGATACCATGTCAGGATAGAATAGGTTTCACTTGATCGTCAGTGACTATATCATACATCCTAGCTTATTTTTTCTTATAGACTTGTACATGCAACATCTCAAAAGTTAACTTTTTCAAACCATGTTTTTTCACCGATATCAATTGTTCTTACTACCTCATTGAAGATATTATTTTTTATTATCATATTTCCATTTTAGTATTTTGTTGGATTGTTTTTTGAATGTTTGCTTAATCTAAATTTTTGTGGATTTTCCCAATTTAAAAGAAAGGTATTAAATCAAGGTTGGAAGCCGAAATATAAAACAAAACTCAGGAGACTATAGTCGGCATATTCATTCATCGAAGTATCCTAGCACCTAACAACCGTTTCCTTCACGTTACAAAAACAGACAAAAAATCCCTTAACCAAGATATTAAAAAAGTATATTTTTGGGTGACGAGTCCAAACATCTACATGCTGAAATATCACGATTTTCCGAGTATCAATTTCACATACGCGTTTCATTCTTGCCATCCAGCATCGCGGTCGATGGCCTAGTTCCTATTGCTCAAGGTGATTTCCAACTATCACATTTATAAACTACATGGATCCAGATGAGAATATGAACCCTAGATTCCTGGAATTCATGTCCAAATTTCCATGAACTGGTTTCCTTCCTCGCCATTGGTGAGAAGGTACGAGGCAATGGAAGCACGTTGGTTGACAGTTCGGTAAATACTGACAGCTCGACCAGCTGTGGGCGGCTATCGAGCGGGTCTTCTTCGGACGTGGGTGGAACCGAACGTGCTCGAGGTTTCTCGAGCTTTCCCGAAGTCGTGAACGACTCTGACCGGAGCGGGCGACTCTGGGTCAGGTCACGCAGGTCAATCGCCCCGATAGTTTGCACCACGACAAAGCTTTGCGACCGCCCTTTTCCATGGCGCTCTTTCGTGATTTCGGAATGGTCAAAAAATCGAGTAAAATAGGGTTAACAAAACCTCAATTTGCAATGGCAAACTCTGGTGGTATGGTTCAGATGCTTAATGCAATCATAATTTTCCATGCTGACCACTTGTGAAGAAAAAATCGACTTTATGAAGAAAAATCAAATTTGAGACCACTAATATGATCCTCGTTTCCCATAATACACTTTGGGAACATTGCATTTTCTCGAAAATCAAGTTCAATATCTCTAAAACGTCTCTTTTTTAAATACAATGCCTTAGTCTTACCACATCGTCCAGCTTCCATTTTCAGTTTAGACCTCTAAAACAAAAACTGCATACTTGATATCAAATTCTATGATACAATTAACATCCCTATAGTAAATTCATAAATCGAGTTCAAGGATTCCTGAATCCACCCTTTGGGCCACACCCTTGGATTTTGATCGTAACATCATGACACCGCCCTTCATGTCTTAAACGACCGACGGGTGACCTGGAAAAGCATTCGAGGGTTAATAATCGCACCGCTCGATTCAGTACTCGATAACTGAAATCTAGGATTCAGAGGCGCTTACCCCTTTGGATGATGGAAGTTGGGGGGAAGCACAATGGTATAACAGGTCGAGGAAGAGCGGAAACTAGGAAAGGATACGTTGATTAATCATCGAATAGAAGGGTCATTCTGACGGTTTGTAAACCAGCTCGATTTCTCCTGGTTCGTGTCGCTTTCATTAGCCTTTCGTTTCGTAGCCAAAAAAGAAGATCCTGGATAATTTTTTATGTGATATATACAGAGTATTCTAAAATTATGTACTCACTCTTTGATAATCAATAACTGCGAAGCAATGTAACGTAGAATTACAATTCTTGAACGGTTGTGTAGTGCAATGTTTTCTCAACAGATGACAATCATTTTATATGGTCAAAGTGACCACCATTAGCAGCTATACGGCGTCCATGCCGCTGAACTGCGAAGTGAACTACGGCTGTCAGTATGTTCGGCGTCATGGCTGCCATCACGTTTGTGTAGCGCAATGTTTTCGAGATGGCAGCCACGACACCGGACATATTGACAGTCGTAGTTCGCTCAGCAGTTCAGCGGCATTGGCCCAGGTCGAATGGTAGTCGCTTTGAGAATATAAAATGACTCGTGTGGCTCCTAAGGCCTTTGTCATCTGTTGAGAAAACATTGCGCTACACAACCGTTCAGGAATTCTAATTCTACGTCACTTTGTTTCCTAGATATTGACTATCAAAAGAGTGAGTACATTCTTTTGGAATACCCTGTATATATCGTAGTTCCCCGATGACAATGAATTTATTTTAATTCTTTATAATGCACGGGAACTTCAAAATAGCACTCTGCTTATATACTATATTCCAAGTCAGCCATCGTCGTGTCACCTATTCACTTGCGTCTTGTTCGTGGAATCACACTATTTTGTCTTCATTTCGCACTTCGCTAACATCCACTTAACACTCGGCATGCGGGTATACTTCGCGGCGTTCTTACGCGCACAACGTGTGTTTTTTTTGTTAATCTCCCGGGACCTTAATCATTCGATAAAATCGCAAAAAATCGAAAAATATCCCGTTTTTCTCAACGAAACTTCCGGGAAGAAACAATACGAAGCGTTGCCTAGCAACACAAACACCATACATACAACGTCCATAGTATTTATATCATACTCGCCCTCTAGCGTAAATCTACTAAATATGTATTTTTACATGACCCGTGCTCCAGTAACAGACCGCGAAAAACATAAAATTATGTTGCTCGCATGCCAAGTGTTAAGAGATCGGTTGTGCTATAGGTCAATCCACTCCCTCGATGGACATCGCGAATGATATATGGCGCTGGGAAGTTTTCCTCTTCCAATACATCTCGACAGGTTCATTCGCAAGTTTTCATCTTCTTCGAATGCGTTAATAATAACGCAGATAAAGAGAACAAACAATCTATCATATACAACTAATAAACCCAAATGCAATCTGCGTATGATCCTACTGCTGCTTCCTGGGAATAACTAATGGAACATCAATTTAAACCGAACATGTTATTCGGTATAACGGTATTCCTCAATATTTTTCACGAAGTGCCCGACTCTTTACGCTTATTCTCCAATATCTTAGATATCAAATGGATCTTAATGGGCTTTTATAAATATACCGATATTGGGAGAAGAAAAGTTAACATGTGTAGCATTTGTGGGATTCTTATACTAATGAGGAAACATTTTAAAGTAAATTGATCGAGCATGAAGAATGGTAGGCAATGTTATGATGCAAATTTCAGAAGGTTAAAATAACGGTAATTCATTGAGAATACCCAAAAGAAAGAGAGAGGGTGGGGGTGGAAGCATTGCGGTATTTTAATCTGCGGTGCTTTCTAGGATTGTAAACGCGAACGTACTGTCTCGTTACAAAAGTGTTTCACCATCCGCTGCTGCGTCATCGTAAACAATGGACCACCGAGCGTAACATCCGCCTACAATATCTTCTGGGATCAATGCGTCGCGGGGATCGATACGTCTTCTTCGTGGGACACCGAGGATGATTTACGAGCCGGCCAGATCCGCCTCTGCGCGATCCTGCCGATCCGACAGCACTTTGTCGAAACGCCGGTCATGTAAACACGCCCACAAGAAACCGATCGCACGTGCGCAGGATTGGGCAAGCAAATTACTCATCCTTGCCAATTTCCAGGATGGATTTTGTCCTAGATTTTCCCCTAAAAGAAACGATGATTACTTTACGAACGAGAAATAAAATAATAAACGATATTCTTAAGATTAAAACTACCAAAGTGCCTGAAATGAGCTGTTTTAACTTCTTCTTGCTGTTATGAGAATTAATTTTCTAAGATTTCCACAAATCTGTTCACAGTTTTAGATACAGGTATGCAACTACGGCATGCAACCAAATGTATTGAAATCTTTACAAAGATGGAATGTATGTAACTTGTGATTTTGAATTTCGATTTCACGAGAACTGCCTAATTTGTGACGGGATCTGACACACGATAAAAAATTGATGCAGCTATGAGCAAATTTGGATAGGTAATTCTTCTCAGGAATTTTGTGTGTAATCTTTTAAAAAAATAATTCTTTCTTCCTAAAGTGAAAATCATTGATTCCTTCCTCCCTCCTAAACTGTATCGAACACTGAATATATTCTTGGAATCATCGTACACACGAACACGGTTATTTGTACGTCTAATTAAATGCATCAAGCAGTAGGAAAATGAAACGATGAGCATAGCAATATAATAAAGTACTAAAGCAATATCGAACGATATAATCGAGTTTTTGAATTTTGAAATTGGAAAAGTTTGTATTCACGTTGAATATATGTGCGTTTACTCGGCAAAATAAAAATTTCAAATACACCCCGCGCTTTAATAATTTCCATTTGCTACTGGGATAAAACTTTCCTCTCTTATCCAGGTAATGTTAGCGAATCAGCTGTTTTATTCGGTACAAAAATCGAAAACGAATTTTTGATTTTTGAAACAAATTAAAATTCTGATAAATAAAAACACAACGTATAAAGACTGCGTAGATTTTCAATGGGGAAATAATAGATTTGTGTCACGTAGATTCTATACTTTTCTAAAAACGATCTAAGATATTATATAACGTTACACATCAAATTAAATAATGACGAAATAAGACGTCTTCTTTATTACGTTTTAATTGCTAATGCTTACACTTATATCATAAAAGTATTGTTTGTATGTATCAATATTACAATTGCGTGAGAATTCCTGAGAGAGCGGAGTATTGGAATTCTTTTTTCCAGAATGAGCAAACTGTGAGAAAGAATACGTGAGGTGGAATAAATGGGCCATGCAGCGCAGAAACTTCTGTGTTTAAGAGGTGTTCACTTTAATCATATGTTTTATAAAGGGAAAATAATTGAGATATACACAAATGAGATGTACACAAATGAGATTTACTTGAGAACGCGTAAATTCCTCAAGAATTAAATAGATGAGGAGAAGTCTTTGTTTAGAACCAGATGCAATTCTCAAGCT
Source organism: Ampulex compressa (assembly GCA_038496175.1). Lineage (NCBI taxonomy): Eukaryota > Metazoa > Arthropoda > Insecta > Hymenoptera > Ampulicidae > Ampulex > Ampulex compressa. The sequence continues at coordinate 102,334 of JBCFXI010000784.1, forward strand.
AGCTGATATACACTTATACTGTTCGAGATCGTTCATTAACTAGTAAGTTTGTCCAAAACGGTTGTTAACGGAGGATTTCATAGTCCTTTTAAGCGCAAAAGTCGGTTTGAAAGGAAGCATCTGAGCGGTGCTGACATCCGACTTTAATAACTAAGACCGATTTCATTACCGATAATTCTGCATCAGTAGCATACAATAATAAATATTTTATTGACCAGTCAAATAACTCTGTCTAAACGGTAATCTTTCGTGGTGAAAGAAATTCATTATGGTATGTGTATTTTGTAGAAACCGGAAGTTTGATCAGAATTGGAGTGTTTTTTCAGCTGGGATATTGATGCTTCGTATCAATGGTAGAAATCTATCAATCCGTATGGTTAACATACCTCGGTGCTGATTCCCAAAAATGTCCGCACCGTTACCATTATTTATCACTAGTTTTATTGGACGTCTTCTTACCTTAGTGACCTCAAATTCCACTGCTTTTATTCGACCCGCTTTTTGCTTCTTCAACATCCATCTTGGCACCACGATCTTTATAGTAATGAACGCCACAAAGAACAACGACTGCTCTGTTTAAGATTCACTTCTACGTCGTCAATCAGTATTCTAAAAACGAAATTGTAACTGGTTTGTAAAATAAATGGTGAGATTCACAATGATTTGTTAATCACTGTAAATGATTAAACATCGCTATCAGATCGAATATTTCGGTGTCACTTCGTATCCTAGTTGACAATAATAATATATTGTATATACGTAGCATCTATTTAGAATACAAAATCTGTAAATACTTGGTCTTATAATTTAACTTACTTAAAATTCTTCATTTTATTCCCATCCGTCGGGGAGAATATTTAGGCCTTTACTAAAACCCGGGAGGTTTAGAAAAAAAATATGCTGACACTAATATTGAAGAAATTTGAGGATAGACTTAATTAAATAGACTTAATTAAGTAGATAGACTTAATTAAAGCCAGACATCGCAAAAATAGGCTTTAATAAAATTCTCCAATTATCGTTATTAAGGTTTGCTGCTTCGAATTTACGAGGACGACAGATCTTATAAATCAACATTTAATTCTTACTCATTGAAAAGAACAATGTGTTCTGCTATTAATGTGAGACATTCGCAAGGAAATACAATGGCGTCGATATTAAAGAGATTTGAGTGGTCTATAGATTAACGCCATTCATCGCTCAAAGAGTTAGCTCAGTAAAATCCTCAAGAGTTCCCTTTCCTTCTTTTTAATCCGCGAGGATTTTATTAAGGGCCGAAATTTTTTGGTCTTACCCGCAAATTACTGGAGTTGCGATGGAAGAAAATACAGTGGCAAGAGCTCTGAGAGCATTCCGAGATATAAGCAAAGAATCGCGGCGTACGTGATGTCACGTCATGGTAACTGTTTTGAATCTTTTCTCTGTGCAGGAGCTCATCTCAATTTTCCATCGACCCGGTAATAAAGACAAATAGCCTTCTGCGTGAAAGACGTGATGCAAATACCTGATGCTAATCTTTCTGTTGATCTTTAGATGTTCCAAATTTTCCATCTTCCACGAAGTAATAAAACATCACTAATACATAAAAAGAAATGTAGCACCCAATATGATCTAATTTTAATTATAAAATAGGAACGACTAAAGAAAGAAGAAAAATAGGCCTTCATACATTTCATTGACTCTTTTTAGAAGTATATAGGTATATAATATTGTTATCATAAAGCTCAAGGAACAAATGACTTTATATGTGTGTATATGAGTAATGAAATACAACGCTTTTATATACATAAGCGATAAGGGTTAACGGACGATCTTTAACACGTTCGTGGACGTGATTGCTACAGCATTCATTTTCATAGTAACGCAATATAAGGTACGACCAAGTACGATACAAATCTATAAGCCACATTATCAGCATTCGATCCTATATAACGTTGATTTGTTGAAACTATTATGCGCTTTATTGTAATCGCCAATAGATTCATCGGGTATTTGCATGTTGCTTTCGATGGAATCTGTATTGCCCGCAAGTTTGTTAAACAGTGAAGTTGCGGATCAAAAAAGCAGTAAGCTGTAGCAAAGAACGAAAGTGAAAAGTCAGACGCAATTAAAACTGAAGAGTTTGTGCCAATAGAGTAATTAGTTTACAACTGAATAGGTAGTTAATTTACAACAGCATACAAATGATTAAGACGATTATCTTATTGTTACTCTGATATTAAAAATACGTCTATGTAGTATTTTACATACAGCAGATACCAGAAAGATTAATTTCCTTTCTTCCCTGTTTTTTCATCTTAAATTATTTACAGGTAATATAAACAGTCTCTATAAAAACAGTTCACTGTCTATGCTACCACGTAACACTCCCAAAATTTTTACGGGTCTGTTCGACCACCTACTGTCACTTAAGTTACTGCTCCTTGAGTTAAATCGATAAATTCTCCGGACGAAGAGAAACGTACGTACATCGTTTACCAGTTCGAAGAAGAATTACTCCTCAAAGTATCTTCGATGATCGGAAAACGGCCATTGGCCGGGCGAAACTTTTCGGTTTCTCGAAGTGAAACTTTTCTTCCGATGCCGTTAGTTTTCGGTTTCAATTTTTAAGTCGGCCCGATGCATTATATTGTCTCCCCGCCCCATTCCTCTGCAGCACGATGACAAACTGCCGGCCATAACTCACCCAGAATTGCGCTTCTTTCGCGGCTGCACTCCAATTTCGTTCTGGTCATTGGACTTGACGGGCATGGACGTAGCCAAGGGATTCGGACCCATCCTCGAAAACGAATATAAGATTGAATAACAAGAAATTCTGACTTTCCACGACAAATCATTACATTCCCTTCTGTTCGTTTTTCCTCAAATAGGATATTTATGAAAAATGGAGAAGTGAACTGAATTACCAAAGTTCTCTCACCAGCACGTCTTCATATTGTATAGTAACATATTATACGTAGGAAAAGGATATTTAACCAGTTAAGCGCCTGTGACGTGTATACTCGTTGGACAAAATCTCGATTGCCGTGTGGTTGATACGTATACTCGTCGCGTAAAATAAATAATTACTATTGTCTATAAAAACTCGAAATTTCAATAAAATGTAATACGAATATTACTTGGCTATATGTTTTCTTTATTTTACCAATACAACTACTATGTATTTTACATGGAGGCGGGTAGTTCAACTCAGCAAACAGAAATTTCTCAAATTGGTTGACCATCTACATCCACGAAACCTAAATAGCTCATGGAAAAATAGTTCCACAATTTTATACCAGCTACTCCATCGAAAGTAAATCTCCTCCAAAGATATGCCGTCTGTTAAAAAAATGGACTCCGTAAGGAGTCAAGATATTGACGTATGGCCTGCAAAGTGTCACTTTGAGTGGTATCGTGTTTCGAAAAATATCACACCAAAATCAATTGAAATTCTTAAAATTACTTCCTTTCCTCAATTTTTCTTATTTATGCATTTTATTATTCTCTTGCAATTTTTAAATTTATATTAACAATATCCTTTTCAAAAATGAATCGTTCATTTTTTATCAAATAAAAATGTAATTCTCCCTCGTTTCGTAAAATTTATAACAAATCCATTTGCTCTGCGTTCGATGTATGTACTCGTCATTGCTCAATTTTATTGTAATTCCGCACTCTGTGCGTTTTAAAACTAAATTTTGCACTTAACTGTTTAAAGTGATCGCAACGGCGCAATATCATCAGCGACATCGCTTCTTTGTAACGGCGTGTGTCTGTGTATGTATGACTATTGTGTAGAGTGTGCATAGGTGTGGCGCACGAAAGGATAAGGCAGGGGATTTGGGGCATCGAGCTTGAAGTACGTGGTAGGAAAAGGCCAGAGTAAGCGGTGGGAAAGAATGTAAAAGGTAGCAGTATGAGAAAGTTTTTTGAGAGAGTATACAAGAACAAGGCTATTGTAACAACGCCAGTTTTGTGTGCTCTTATTGTTGTTAAATATATTATTTGTCATTTGAATTGTACAACCCGTTCCGTATCGTATCGTCTGATCACCTACATATGTGTATTCTTACATACATATTTTACATAGTTGCAAGATAATTATTAAATAATTACATCACAAATGTACCTTGCTTTAGGGAAGAAAGTTTCTAAAGTTCCTACAAAATACTAAAACATTATGCGAGTCACATTGTAAATTTCCTGTACCCAACTCCATTTTTTTTTGACAAGACTTTTTAAAGTACGCGCAAGTTAACGTCGTTCTTTGTGCACACGGTTTACAATAAATAATTCTCCGTGATATTTTGCAACCTGAATTGAATTACAAAATGTTTACAACATGATAATTCCTGTACAATATTTCATAACTTCGCGAAATTTGGTTTTCTCTATCGTAGATGAAAGATTGATCCAGTGATTGTTAATGAAAGTTTTCGCTACGACTATAAATAGCTGTGCTAATGGAAAATTAATTCCAACGACCGGCTCTTTATCTCGCTTGTAAGTTTTTTCGTGCCACCAAAATTTATATTATCTTTGTTTTTAAAGCCGGTAGAGTATTATTTTACTAATATCGTATCTTTTATGAAAGTCGCTTAAAACGACCTTCTTAACATACACATTAAATTGCGTTAAAGTACTGCGATTGATCGATGTGTCAATATTATTCATTATTAACGGCACAGTATTTTTTAGAACATTAGACTTTAGATAAGGTAAAATTACGTATATAAAACGATGCTTTTAAAAATAATACGAAAGAATTTCTACAATATCAAAGTTCCTTGGGTTTTGATACCGACATTTTTCGCGTCTTGCAAAGTATGATATGAGGAGAAGAAATAAATCCTGTATAGAAAAGTGGGTGACATTGTGGAGGCATTTAAATCGATGGTCATTAAGGCAGAATTTATTTGAAGTGTCTTACATAACCGCAAATCAATTTCTAGAGCATTTTCTACTTTAAGCACGTCACTCGCGTCGCGAGGTATCCAATATCCATTATAAGTTATCGTCTTTTGTACACAGAGTGACGCTTGTCGGGTATCCTATATTTTTGACGATAATGCTTAACCCCTTGCCTCGTAATATCGAGTAAGACACCTGTACGGATCAAAACACGAATCATAGCTTAAATACGAATACACGATTCGCACTCGTATAATTATCGGCAAACCAGACAGAGAATACACAAAAAAAAAGTCCAAGGTACTACATTCTAAAAAGTCTAGGATGCTTAGTACTTCTATTAATTTCCTTGCTAATCGATTGATTCACGCAGACTAGATTTACCAAGGTAAAAGCACCAGTAGTTGACCCTTGTTCCAATAAAGTAAATAGATAAGGAAACCACAAGCTGGAATACATCAAACCTTATTAGTCTGTATAGTATCGCTCTACAGCTGCTTAATTGCGAAATACTGCACATAATCCGCCATTGAGAAGTGTGACAGCGACCGATTAATCAAACCCTTACGTGATTCTTACGATGTTTGCAAATTATCTCATATGTATCGCTAAGGACGGTTTAAATATGTGTTACAAGTTTGTATTGTTTAATCATTGTGGGTAGAAAAGCATTCATGTGGTAAAAATTATCTATTGGGTTAATCCCGGAGGAGTTCCCAAAGATAAGATAAGATAAGATATAACTATATATA